>JAQGBT010006074.1:0-13162 GCA_034698585.1 Disparrhopalites patrizii
ATATATATACACATATGTACTAAGCTGATTCAAATATTTTGTCAATGTCTGTTGAAATCTCAGCAAACTCTTGACTGTAAAAGAAGTTGTCAAGGTCCGCTTCGGTAAACGGGCCGGGATTTTCTTGCAACACAGCTTGCAAGTCAACTTGATCAATTTCGGGAAGTGGGGTATCGTTCCAGTTTGGCATTCCACTCACTACGATTAAACAAAACGTGTTATAATTTCTGCAAAGAAACTAGTTGTGTTTGTTTGATGAATTGTTGAAGATGTTTAACATATTAGGTCGTGCAAGTGGTAAGGATAGAGGAAATTACAAGATCTTACTTTCGTTCTGCAAAACGACCACCCAGTTATTGTATTCCGCATTTATTTCGTCCCCTGTAAGAGTTCTACTTGGTCCGGGAATTTGATCGTTAGGATACATTCTTCCCGTTGCTGTGCCCGATTGCAAATAACCGCTCCCGGGCATTTCCTGCGATTGCGAGTCTGAAATCCCAGACACCGCTTCGATATTCCCCATAACTTCTTCTGCCGGGAGTCCACATTCATTTAGCATTTCTTCGCATGGTACAGGATCTTCATTGCATTCCTCCACCTCCCCCTCCAGGTCAAGCAACGGAATTTTTCGCAAGTCAAGTGGTTCAGGCAAATTTTCTTTTGCAAGCCCGCACACATCCGCCACTAGAAAATATTTATGAGGGTCCCATGTCATTAAAAGGGTCCCATGTCACAAAACCCAATGTTCAACGAATGCTAACCTTTATCTTTGTAGACGGATGTAAAGGAGCCAACTTTCCGTGCATGCAACTGCTCCACGTATCGGAAGCTCCCGCAGCAGGGAAATTTTTTATCTGTAGATTTGGGGCAAGGAATTTTAAAGTGTGGAGGTAATTGAAAATTATTCAGCTTCTGGATGTACTCTTGCGCCCACAGCAGCATGCAGTTCATATGAACTTTGTGCGTGCACGGTATGTAGCCCGGGATCCGTCCCCGGTCATTGGCAATGGATACAAATGTCCAGTCCTGCCAAGTTCTGTAGCCGTATAGATTAAAGCTGTCGAGAATACAGCTGTATGCGGTATTCCCGGTTTTTCGAAAAATCGTTTCAATAGGGAATGTCACTGGGACTTGTGGCGGTTGACCCACAGCTACACCGCATCTAATACAGGGAACTAGAAATTTAATTGTGACTGCCTTGGATGTTAATTCGCGGATACCGATTTTATTTTGTTTCTTCTTCGCCTTAATAGTTTTTTCGCCAACAGTCTTTCTGGACCCCATTTCGAATATGTATTCGTTATTTTTTTTTGGGCATCTATTTAAACTAATTTTTTTTAAGCTGGTGCAAAGTATGTAGTAGACACATGACATTGTCGGCTTTTATCAACAGATTTACTAATATGAGCCATTAAATCCTTCGAAGGGAAGCTGGCGCATATAAATGAATACATTAGAGCAAGGATTGTTAATGTCCACAACTTTGAGTGGCAAATCTGGTAAAATAAATTGGTAAATAACACATGTATCTTCCAAGGATGCTTTTTCTAGAGAATGAACAGAGGAGCAAGTCGGATAATTTCCACCCAATTCTGTCCAAGAATGATTTTTAATATGCTTCCAGAGTTTAGTGTCGTAATAGCTCGCTCGCAAACGTTAAAATGTGGCCTCCTGAAAATACTATTCACACGTGGAAATTGCGATATCCAAACCCGCCTATAGCACCCCCTCTAGTTACATACTCGGAGCTAGACTGGACGCAAAAGTTCATTTACAAGCGAATTAAAGAACACGTCTCCCAATCTCTTTCACAACAGGTCAATAAGCCCTTACGCATCCTGTGTACCGGAGCAGCCGGTTCGGGAAAATCACTGCTTTGCTTAAAACTTCGTCATTTGTTGGAAAATAAAAAAACGGAGGACCCTAGGTTTGATTTCGTTTATTGCAGTTTCACGGGGGCAAGTGCGACGAATATATTTGGTTCCACTATTCATACGACGTTCGATTTTCCTGTGTTTGAAGTCCACTATGAACCGTTTCTTAGTAGCCTTGACAGTACGTCGCCCGAATCTTTCCGTATCAATAAATACGCCCTCATATTGATTGATGAAATCGGTCTTGTTTCGCAGAGACTTTTCGAAGCATTGGAAAGGTCACTGCGGTACAGGAGTCCGAATTATGGTGACAGGACCTTTGCTGCAAAGAGCATAGTGTTAATCGGCGATCACTTCCAACTTTCTCCACCGGGTGGTCGGTCTTTGTTTGAGAAGCCTGGTTCGAATGATGTCTTATACAGACAGCGGGCTTACGAGCTCTACACCGAATTCAAAGAAGTGTACAAGTTTACGTCGTCATTTCGCCGGCTGGATTATTCTCCCGAACAGGAAACCTTCCATGACTTACTAGAAAGACTAAAGAGAGGAGAAACAACCAACGCGGATGTCGATCTGCTCCGTACCAGGCTCCATACACGATTAAGCATTGAAGAACGCAGCGGCTTTGACAGCGCTATGCACATCTATCCAAGGAATCTCCAAGTGGATGAATACAATATGTAACTTAATTTCATGTGAAAGAATTAATTGAAAAGTCGCTTTTTTGAATATTACTTTATTTTACCGATTAATTATAAAATTTTAAGGAAAATGCTGAGAGCAAATCACTCCCCCGAGGAAATTGTCCGCGTGGATGACGACTCGGAATACCTACACCTTGCCATAGGCTGCCCCGTTGTTTTGACTAGAAACATTTACGTACCCTATGGACTAGTGAATTCGGCACAGGGAAAGGTGGTCGACATAATATTTGATGGTGTACATACCTACTGCGTACTGGTCCACTTTCCTGGGTACCGCGGCATCGAACTGTTGCACACGGCTAAAGGTAGTGGAGTCCCAATTTTCAAAATCCCCAAAATAGTTATGTCAACAGACAACTGGATTTTCAGGGGTTCTGTATTTCCTTTGCGTCTGTGCTTTGGAATGACGATACATAAGTCCATGGGATTAACAATGGAGCGGGTGGTCGTGTGCTTGGGTAGGCAAGCTTGGACTGGCATGCATTATGTCGCGTTGTCAAGGGCTAAATCATTGAAGGACGTTATGATTCTTGACGATCCTGATGAAAATTATAAGTTGTCAGAGAAACTTTTCTTTAAATATTACGACGAAAATATAAAAGAATTAGTAGACGAGGAAAACAGGTTGATGAAACATGTTGTATGTACTAATATTGGAGGAAAGAAGCAGAATATTGTCACGTTTTTGCGCGGGCGTGAGATTAGTAACATTTAGTTTGATGATAAAATGTAGCATATATATGAAATACATTGTGAGACATGTTGACCAGTAGCGAATATTTTAAGCACATGTACACTCCAGAATGTAGCGAATAATAAATACGTATTAACTATATACCTCTAACGAATTTGTTTTGCATATATTATTATTGGTTTATCTCGGACGAATTCATAGAACTGCAAACAATATTGTCCATTACGGATTTTCTTTCTAAATTCATTTTCGTTTTAAATCCGTATACGCGGCAGGAACCTGCCAGTGTGGGGTTGATCGAGCAACTGAACGAAACGAAAAAGGATTTGGATGTTTACAATCATGAGGAGGCATATACTGGACGAAGTGGAGAAGAATTTGACTCGCGCCAATATTACTGCCGAGCAAGATGACGTGGCGGCAAAAGAGCATGTGGTTGCGGCTATATTCCAAGCCATACAGCACGTTGCATGTGGTCAATCTTTTAGGAATGAATCAGTTTCGACATCCATGCTCTCGCACAGCGACTTTTCATGTAAGTGTTGTATATACAGTAAAGCGGCCTTGATGCCAGTCTATAGTCACAATTTTCCATCTCATGACAGACATTCTTCCTTTCATCGTTCTGCTGGCTGTTTGCAAAGTAATCAAGTTGGGGAAGGAGTTTTACACAGCGTTCAAGTTTGAAACGCCTCCCAATGGACGACTCGAACACCATTGAGACGTACGAAAAGCCGCGAGCTTTCGCTGTTGGGAGGGAAAATTATGTAAGTAAAATAAATAAACGCAGCTTTTTGTTCACATTTGCATGTTATGCAAAAATTTACAACATCATTTTTTATTGTTCAGATTTTAAGATGTCCCATGTTCCAGTGTCCTTTTTTCTGCCGGACCTATATATCGTTCGATACGCATCTGGAAAACTACCACCAGTGTGTGGACTGTAATTGCTATAGTTACGATAAAGAACACCATCAATGTGAAAATCCTGGAGAAAGAAGGTCATACGCGGATCATGGAAGGGTCTTGGACCTCACCGATTTTAAGGAGCTATCTCGAAGTCACGGCGGGGTCATGATAACGTATAGATATAATAAACCAATTGACGTACCCGATATAGAAACTATGTTTACTCAAGTGGAACCGGCGTTGAAGAAACTTGTGCAACAATTGTTGGTCATTCACGGTCATTCAAAATTGGAAATTAGCGTCGATGTTATCATGGAGAAGGAGGAAGTCGGAGAAAATGGGGACACCGTTAAAATACAAGGACGAATCTTTTTCAAGTCGGACCATCACCAAATATTGACCGGTGAACAAGCCGGGGTCATCATACTTGAGTGTGCCGATGAAATCGTCATAAAGAAGGACACCTTTTTGGAAAATGGATCTGGCTGGTATATCTTGCGCATCGAATCAATTCAGTTGAAATTAGGACAAGTCAGACTGTTTTTAAACTGCGCTGCCCGCGGGTATTTGAGCATGCCTCTTAAAAACAGAAAGGGGTACATAAACCCAAAAGTAGCAAATGACTGCTTGAAGTACTGCCTGGCCATTGGTCTGTATTTCGATGAAGAAAAAACGCGGATCAAAAACTTTGGCTTGAACAAAACAGTAATACACCATCTGTACGTGTGGAAGAAGTATTTTCGGAGATTAAATTACGCAGACATTTCGGGCAGCGTGAACATTCATTCAGATTTGGACGTCGTAGAACGCCAACATGGAATTGCTTGTAATGTCTTTACTCACAGGAAGGATGACGTCGACATAGTACGAAAAAGTTTAAAAAATGATTGTAAGGTTGTCAACCTTTTTTTAATCCGGCGCCGGATCAAAGGTGTGTTCAACTCACACTTTGCCTGCATCACCGATTTGAATAAGTTTTTACGAAATAAGAATCCCCGCAAAGTGTTTTACTGCGACAAGTGTTTTCATAACTTTAAAACGCAAATAAATTTGGATAAACATACTATTAGATGTGGGCGTTGTAAATATGAAGTGGAAGAACGAATGCCGTACCCGAATCAACAACTCCAGTTTCGTCAACCGGCTATGACGTTAAAGTACCCATTTATCCTTTATTTCGACTTTGAGACCTTTTCCCAAAAACTCGACTCTGACCACGGCCAAAACACGTATAAGGATATCATCTTTAAACCTGCTAGCTACTCGCTTTGTCTAATCCAGACAAATGGTGAAGAACATACAGTGAATGCCCTTGAATACTATGATGGAGAGAACGTCGTTGACCATTTCTTTGAAAGGGTTTTTTTCCACGCTGAACGGGTTCTCCTTCAAGTCCGATCGACGAATAATATGGTCGTTCCTACAGACGAAGAACTACGCCGGCATGACTCGGCCACTGAGTGCGAATTTTGTAACCGCGAATTTACGGGCGAAGGCGCAGAGGAAGAGGACGAGGAGGATGAAGGGTTGGACGGGTACGAAAATGACGATCAGCAGCAACGAGGCCGCAGGCAGCCTGTCATAAAATGCTACCACCACGATCATTGGACTGGAAGGTTTTTGCACTCGTTATGCTCCCGATGTAACCTGAAAGTCAAGTACAAGACGGAGCTTGTTTGCATATCACATAATGGCACAGGCTTTGACCACCACATCTTGTTACAACACTTGGATCTGCCACATTTCAATACAAACGAAATCAAGTGCATTGCAAAGGGGGCAGAAAAAATTATACAGCTCGAAATCCCATCACGAAGTTTATATGCTCCAATACTCAAGCTCTCTTACAGCCAGGATCCTTTAAGCTCCAACGGAAATAGAAAAATAAATCTGCGCTTTATTGATTCTCTCCAGTTTATGCAAACCAGCCTATCTAACCTTGCCACTGGTTTGCGGAAAGAAAATTCACACACGTTGAAGATTGTGCATCAAGGGCTAAAGTATATTTTTCCGAATGCGTCAAACTCAAACCCGAATATGGATCTGCTCCTTGCAAAGTTGCCATTTCCTTACGCGCACCTGTCAGAAGCTGACAAATTAAAAGAAGGGTGTCCAATGCCTGCACGTGAAGCGTACGATAATGATTTAACACGTGAATCAATTACTGATACGGAGTGGGAATTGGTTGGCAAGGTTTGCCGGGAGTTTGCGATCCGGAACTTTCGCCAATTTACGAGATTGTACTGTATGCTGGACACGCTTTTACTGGCAGCAATTTGGGAAAATTTTAGGGACAATGGAATTCGTTCTTATCAACTCGACCCTACATATGTTGCAACATTGGCCTCCTACTCGTGGCAATGCTTCTTGTTTACGACCGGAGCGCGGGTGGAATTTATTCGGGACAAGGACATGCTTGCCATGATACGGCAAGGTATTCGAGGGGGGACCAGCTTTGCCACCCAGAAAATTAACATCGCCAACAATGAAGACTCCCCGTTGGGCTTTGACCCCGAAAAGGACAGAACGTACCTGGCTTACTTTGATAAGGTACCGATTCGCTTGCACGTTTCTATACTGTACTCATTTGCAATGTTTTATGCGTATTTACGGATGTAATGACTGTTAGGTGTCGCTGTATGCTGCTGCGTTACTTGATAAGTATCCTCAGAGTGGGTACAAATGGGCGGACCCGCTTGTATTGGAATCCATTGATTGGGCTTCTTACAAGGGTGAAAATGACATTGGTTACATCCTTGAGGTGGATTTGAGTTACCCGGAATCGTTGCAAGATTACACAATTGACATGCCGTTGGCTCCCGAGAAGCGCATCATCAAAATTGAAGAATTATCCAGGAAACAGCAAGATGTGTTTGCATCATTCGGGAAAAACTCCAACTATATGAGCCAACCGCGTTTGCTACTGCATTGCCATGACCGTGTGAATTACGTCCTGCACTACAAGGCTCTCGGATATTACCTAAAAATGGGAATGGTGCTAGTAAAAATTCACAGGGGTATTCAGTTTCTTGAAAAAGCATATTTTAAAAGTTATATTACTTATAATATTGAACGCCGAAAAAATGCACAGACGGAATCGGAACGTACTATGCTGAAAAATAATTCAAACGTAATTTATGGGAAATCGATCCAGGGAAGAAAAACGTATGCAGATGTGAAATTTTGCTCTTCTCGAGCACAATCAATTGCACTAATATCCAACCCGAGGTGTTTTGACTTTCGCCCGGTGACAGAGAGCACCAGTGCGGTCTTACTTCACCCTAAATATGTAGTTTTGGACAAAATTATACAGGCCGGTATGTCGGTTTTGGACATTTCCAAAGTAATTTTTTATTCAGGATTTTATCAGGAATTGCAAAACGTGTTTCCGAACCGCATTAGAGCCCTTTACGCGGACACGGATAGTTGTATAGCATTGATCAATGACCCTGGAAAAACATTTTATAAAGATTTGATGGAACATGGTCATTTTTTTGATTTTTCAAAAATTTCCAAACAGCACAAATTATTTACCATGTACCCCAATTTGCCAGAACTGGTGGCTAAAAATGCAGGTGTTGCAGGAAAATGGAAGGTGGAAAGCATTGAAATCGCGCAAGCTGTAACTCTCAAGAGTAAACAGTACAGCTTAAAATATTTTAATGATTGTGAAGAGTTGAAGTGTAAAGGTATTCCTGCTGCCAACCTGAAATCATTTTCCTACGATAGGTACAAAGATGTTATTTTAAACAACGAAATTGTTAAAATGAGCGTCAATTCGATCAGAAGCATTTCACACCACTTGTACAAAATAATTGTAAACAAAATTGCGTTTACGAGTTTGGACATCTACCGAGTCTACCCGCGAGATGACGACATAAATTTTTCTCTGCCTCTTGGTCATCATTTACTGCGTGATTATGACCGGCCAGAGCAAGTGTCAGATTAAACAAACCAAATGTAGTAATGGGTGCAAAATAGTGTAAAATAAATAAATAAAACATTTGAATTTCAAAATTCTTTATTCCAATATGTTGACCAATTTCATTTTTAGTAATTATTATTACTTATTACAATCTCCCCTTGCAGTACAACATTGATAGTTCAATGCATGTGGGTATATTTTAGTTTCTACAAAGTACGGAAGACGGTGTACAAACCGTCTCACTATTCTGTCATTATACATTACATTCCCTGTAAACAGTTTTATAAAGTTTTCATAACCAACACCTGTTGCTCTATAGTATAAGTACATTAAACAATATTGTCCGCATACATCAGACAGTTTACTCTGAAGGACATAACAATTTTCTTTTTCAACAGTTCCAGGGGGTTGTTGCACATTTTCATAAATCTCCTTCACCCCCAAGCCATAACTGTCAAAATATTCAACTTTATTCTTATCAATAACAAACCATGCTATCCAATGTGATCCCACATGGTTCTGTTTTTCAACATTTTGTATAATCGCCACCGGGTAACAATTACATTGACTCAGTTGATGCAAAAGTGTGTCGGCAGCAGCGACAAAGTAATTTATTTTAATTCGGCGTTTGCAGAAAAGGCGCGAGAGGGCCTCCATCAAAGAAGTACTATTCATTTATCCAGAATAACTCGCTTGTTCTTGTCCACTTCAATTACTGCTTGGTTCTGTATGTAGCATATAATATTTAGTTGACGGTCCGTGGGCTTATTAAACCTCAGTGAGACTTTCACCTGCCCTTTGCGGTTAACTGAGAGAGCGTTTGCCCCATTTGGCAAAATTTCCACCGCTACCAAGACATTTCCTGTAAGAAAAACAGTAATTAAAGCGCACAATCAACATTTGTAATTACATAATTACTGTATTACTTACCTGACAGGTAATTGTCGCGGTGAATCCCGTTACCCAATGCTGGGTTTGCTGCTGTGACATTCAAGGTTCTGAGCCCCTGAAGATACGAATCAATACCGCTCCACAGCTCTCCGTCTTTAGTTCTAAACGAAAAGGGAATAGTCCGGTACTGTAGCTGCTCCCCGTTCCAAGAGAAGGATATTTCAGAAATGTTCAGAGCTTGAAAGTTGAAAGGGCTTTTTGTTAGCTTGCCCACATATCCCAATGAGTCAACCATCCCAAAAACAATTATTCTGGGAATTTTCCCCATTACAATGTTGTCGCTGTGCACGGTGCTAACGCCCATGGGCACCGTTATTGTTTTACAGTCAACTTCGGATGTAATGTATTTGATAGTTTTTCCCGCCTCCAGTTCACGCCGGTGCATGTCGATTACACTTTTGGAGATTGTCTTTTTTGAAGTGTAATAAACCGCTTCCATTATTTGAAACGTGTAAGGGGTGCCATTGATACCCGCACGGGTCGTATACGCCGCATCTAGACATTGCTCTGGATTATTTCTACGTAATACGATTCGAAGCTCGGTTCCGGCAGGAATGTACCGCGGCTGCATCAGAATATTTCCGACCAACTGACCAAGCATGGTAAATTGTTGCGAATGGGATGACAAATTAAATCGTGCTTTAAACCCGTCGTCAGATTTTGTAAACGTTTCTGGAACGCTATCCGCGTACCACATTTCTGACCGCAGTCGTCCATTCTTTTCTTCATTTGTTGTAGACAATAATCTTTGGAAATACGACACATATGGATAAGCATTGCTTGTATCCATGATAAGCGTCCCGTTCAAATAAATTTCCAAGTTGCTAAACATTGCATGGAAGAAGTTATTGCAGGGAGCAACAATGTCTTTATCATCGCATAATGTCGAATCTGTTTTGACTATCCGACACGTAATTGCGAGAAAACTGTCTAGCAAATCAATGTATCCGTTTGTATCCGTCACGATTTGAAATTCAATGGGGTTATATGGCTCCTTCACAGATACGAGCGGGTAGTAAGGTATATACTCATTTGAAGATAAAGTCGAAAAATCTGTGGGCGGCAAGTTAAAGAGATTGAGTTCGCTCCTAATGGACCTTTCGCTACCCTCATACGTAGTAGGAGCTTCTTCAAAAATAGAATTCAGATCCATTCTAGCGTCGTTTCACACACCGCCGGCGATTGCCACCGCCTCCAACTTGCACCTTTTTCAGACGTGAGCCGCTTTTTTTGTGTTTTTTGCTACCGGTCCTTCCTTTTGATTTTGCACGTCTTTTCCTTCTTCCTTCTCCGACTTGCACAACTTTTTTACTTCTTCTTCTTCGACGTCCGGCGCCAGACTGTACCTTGCCGCCTTTACCCTTTTGTTTTAACGGAATTAAGTAAGAATTTGCAGACGGAAAGATACCGCCACCCGCCCCGTCCATTATTATAGAATTTTTATCAGTGTCACCACCACCACCTCCTTTTTGCGTATTACCAGGTTCTAATATGCACAAATCTTGCCCGTCTTCACAGGATACGTGGCGCATTTCTTAATACACAACGGGCTTAATTTTTAGTTTCAATGCCAATTCTCCACTCAGTGAAAGCGGTCGAAGGAATTCGTCTTGAATGTACACACGAATAGATTTGACAACATCGTCGCACAAGGGTAAATACGTGACTGGGTTAAATTCAGTTTCCGTTTCCTTGTTATACGTTTTCGACAACTTCATTTCCTTAAGCAACGGAATGTGGCGATTTTCATATATTTGATTTGTAATCAAATTTGTCAACACTAAAAGCCTGGACGGGCCTTGACCCGGCTGGGGTGGAGGATCGGGTCGAATATCCTCCGTCTCTTCGTATTCGATTTCGTCTTCTTCTTCAACTAGGCGTTCCCCAGCTGGAGCATATGTCCCACTCTTGAACACCGTTTCAATGGGAATGCCAAAAAATTTGCTCAATCTCGGCGGCAGCGTGATTTGTATATCCTCAGCCGTCTCTTGTAAACAAATGCTCGCATTCTCATATTTAAAGACAACAGGCGCTACAGTTTTGAGCTGGTCGGCCAATGCCGTATTTAGCGTCTTTAACACTGTACTAACACTCATGTCCGCCGGTTCCGGCATAGGTGCCCACATTTTGAAGTAGTTTCTAAACTTGAAATACAGCGGTTTGTCCATGGGGATAGCATCAAAATCCTGAAGATTCAATGGCCCCGTTCCCACTAGCTCTTCCCCGGTAAAGCATTTGTCGGTTGGGAGATTTAGAGCATTAACTAATTCAATAGGAAGAGTGACGTAATCGTCTGCCAAATTAAGTGCTGATACTATTTTAAAAGTGCACACTTTTTGATTGTCCAAAGTAAAGGCAATGTCGTGACCCAGTGATAGTAGAACTTCCCTTATTTTTGCAAAGAAAGAAGTGTAACTTCCTGCGCCTTCCCGTTTCCTAAAGAAGTACAGAGAGTCAAATTGACGGTCCACTGACACCATATTTTCCAAGTACGGAAACGTTTCCAGTGCAATGTCCAAATTATCGTACGGCTTCAACTCAGAAGCACCATCGTCATTGAGAATTGCATTGTTTGCATATAGTCCTTCAAAAAATGTGCGCCGATTAAATCCGAGCACACTGGCGAGAGCTGCATTAATTTTCAAATTTTGTTTTGGCTGTAACGTTGGCGTCTTCAGTTTCACTGTGAAATTTTCGTCATCCACAAAGTGCATCAACGCGTATATGGCACTGTTTTTTCCAATTGTTCCGTTAAATCTAGCCAACATTGCAGTTAGTTTCTCGTTGGGAATTCTGGCAAAGGGAAGCGTTTGAATTTTCGGCGGGGAATATCCGGGATAAAGTGGTCCAATAGGCAGAGCCGTTCGAGCATGTAATGGAATCTTTCTGTTACGAATGCGGCGTAATCTTCTCTCTTTCATGCTTGTAGTAGGCTGGCGTATATGCGGCACCTGCTCGCCTTCTACGTCTGCCGATGGAGGTTGCTGTGGCGTGTACCGGATTCCCATTAATCCGACTTCATACTGATTCGGAGGGAATCGGATACTATTTTCCAATTCGAACGCAATGTCGGTTTGATCTTTGTACCCGACCGGGTTGCTGGTGTTTTTCAGTACTAGTTCCATCTCCCCTCCCGTATGGTGATGTTCGTAAAAAGTCATTGTTGAAATAGTGTTTCTGGCACAACCTTCTCTTCCAATGCTGCAACACCAAATGAAGGGTTGGAGATAAAGATGGACCTTTTATTCTAGATTGACAACGTTGTCAAAATAGTTGCACAACCCGCAAGGTCTTAGAGGTACTTCGGCAACTAGTTTGACGTCCCAGCAATTTTTACACAGCACGTGTTTATTACACGGAGCAAATACAAAGCAGTTGGTCCAATATCGCCGGTTTTCTTCTTCCAGGCGAATAACTTTTCCACAGGTGATGCAATTCTCTCTAGTCCGAAACGCCCTCACCCACAACCAATTATCGAACCAGTTGGGATTCTTGGTCTCCACGTGGGCAATATTTACAAGTCTTCTTCGTTTGACCTCTTTCAGGCAAAAATTGCACAGCGTTTTCCCCCCAACTTTATTTGTAAGGATGGTGTCGGTCGGATGAAGATAGTTTAAATAGACAAATCCACAATTGTAACAGTTTAGGTCGCTGCACACCACCATTGCTCGGTTAAATTTCAGGGACGTTCTACCAAGGTTAACTCGTTCGCATAGAATGTTGCGTCCACAATTTCACCATTCAGGTCTACAATTCGAAACGTCCAGGGAATGGTGTGGACAATATCGGTTACCCGAAATAATTCCCGGCTCCAATTTTCCGTATAACCTGTACAGAAAGAAGTGTAATTTAGTACTGAATCCGAATAATTTGCTCCGCCTTTTATACGTACCTTTTTCAAACAGAAATTTCTCTCTGGAAATTCGGACAATGTCGCCCCTTTCAAACTTGGGTACCGAAGGCTGTAGTTGTTCTTCCTTGAGTAATTTTCGGTACAGGGTTTTCCAAACATCGTAGCTGTTGCTTAGGTTCACATCGACAGGTCTACGGTTATGAGACGAATGGATAGTCTCATTGTAATTCGTTGTAAATTCTTGCAAAACTG
>JAQGBT010006075.1:0-13161 GCA_034698585.1 Disparrhopalites patrizii
CCCCCTTTCTCTCTCTCCCCCTTTCTCTCTCTCCCCCTTTCTCTCTCTCTTTCCCTTTCTCACTCTCTCTTTACATTTTTCTCTCTTTCTTCCATCCTTTCCTTCTTTCCCTTTCTCTCTCGCGCTCTCTCTCTCTTTCCATTCTTCTCTCTTTATTCGATCCTTTCTTTCTTTCCCTTTCTTCTTTTTTCCCTTTCTCTCTCTATACTCTCTCTTTTCTCTCTTTTTCCCTTCCCTCTTTACATTCTCCTTTTTCTATCTCTTTATATTCTCCCTTTTCTCTCTTTCCATTTATCTCTCTATTCCCTCCTTTCTGTGTCCTTTCCGCTCCCCGTTTCTCTTTCATCTTTTCTCTCACTGTTCATTTTTCTCTCTTTCCCTTTCTGTCTCCTTCTCTCTTCTTTTTTTGTCATATTTTTCTCTCGCTCATTCTCGTTTCCTTCCCTTTTTTCCTGTCTCTCGCTCTTCTCTCTTCTTTCATTTTTGGCACTCGCAATCAGTTTCTACTGTCTCATTATCTCGTTGGCAATCTGGCGCTCTTTTTGCCTTTCCTTAATTCTCACCATCCTTTTTGCATGTGTTCATCTTCCACTTCCTTGGCTCTCTTTCCACGTCTCTATGTTCCATGAGATGCCTTATTCTATCGCACGCTCATCCTCTTCTCTCCTTTTTGCCCTTGTTCACTTTCTCCATCTATCATGTGAAGAGGATGCGGAAATTACATGTGAATTACGCCCACTAAAAAACAGGAGGAATCCAGTCGTGGAGAATTGAGAGGAGTTTAAAGAGTTTACTCTATTTGACTCTCCCCAAGTTCATACAGAAAGAGACTCTCCCTGTCTCCCTCAACGACGTTTACCCCTTGATGGGATGATCCACTTGAACTGAATTGTAAAAACCCGATTTTGGGGTTTTAGATTATCCGCTCGCTTCACCAGCTTGAGTTTCATTTGCGATTAAAGCGTAGAGCCCATTACTCATCACCGACATGCACATATGCATACGTGTATGCGTATGTATTATAGAGAAGGAGAAAAACTCGAGAAGAACCCCCTCCAGCTTGTTAATCGCCATTCTCGAAGAGATCTTACATTTTCAAAGTCAGCTGAGGGAAGGATTGGGAAATTCTCTACCAATAATTTTGCCTCTCTCAAGACTCATATTCCGTACATTTAATCCTGTAATATTTTGTGATTTCCCATTCCTCCTTCTCGCATTTCCTCCCTCTCAATATCTCCCTAAAACTACGGTTTAATAATTCTCATATTCCCGTATTTAATCTGTCGCCATCTTCTTTTTAGGTTTTTTTAAAACGTCTTTATCAATATCAATTTGTTCTCGTACAATAACTCCATGTTGGAGAAGGATTGAGTGGCATGAATTTGCCTAGGAACTGTCTCGAATTCCTTCGCCTTTGCTCTAGTAAGCATCTTATGAATGAATTGCCTTTGTATTCTTATTACGCACACGTGAAACACGTATTTTAGGCCGAATTTTATTGCAGATCTGGCAAGAAAATCTCTAGATCCGACTGGAATATCGTCGTCAAAATCATTTCGGGACGTTTTTATTGTATTCACCTTACAATTTAGACTGTTTTTTTCATATTTTTATTCGGGGGAAAAAATAGGAATTATCATTGCTATTAAAAAAAATTTGATTTTTAAAGTCACGGAAAAATTGCAATAAGTTAGCCAAATCTTGCTTGATCGGATCAGATTTTATTCTGTTATATTCCTCCAAAATTTCGCTTCTGCTTTATTCCGCAATAAAATTGGGTATGAAACATGAGTTTCACCAATTTCTCCATACATTGAAATTCTGACCCTGGGGTAGGTATAAAATCCTATTTGGTTCCCCCCATACACAAAGTGCCGGATCAGCTACAAAGGGAGTTTTGTGAGCAGTAACAGTGTTAAGTAAATATTTATTTCCCCCGCCCCAACATCAGTTGACTCTGATTGTGGGGCGGTACATTTCTAAAAATAGGGAAATTCACCTCCAAGCGTCCCCAGAAACAAAGTTTGTTGATTGCAGCCACTACATCCTATGCATTATATTCCATACAACATTCTTCCCAATTCTTCCCATCTTCATTCACACATTGTATACTGCTAGGAAGATGAAGAGTAAATACTAGTAATACTGTTACCGCTCACAGTTGTCCCAAGCCATAATTTTTTCTGTATACATTCAACCATCTGTCCCGCATCGGGAGTGTATAAAGTCCTTTGGAAGAAACAAGGCTTTCCCACTCATATTCCCTCCTCTTTCTCTCTTACCGTACAGGTTGACAAAATTTTTATGACTTGTCTCGTTACGTGTGCAAGCACTGAGACAGTTGTTGTTCAGCGAACCGTGTAAGAGCTTATGGCACGACTACTACAACAGTGGCTCATGTTCAGCTACAAGCCCCCATTGGTTCGTCTCTTCCTATACATACCAAAACCACACGCAGTGGGTGTTACTGCATATTAATAGTCGTAGGAGTGCAAGAGTAAAGAGAGAGAGAGAGAGAAAATAAATCCTTAACTGTCCTTTTTGTGGTGACGGAACTTTGCCCCTAAGCCCCTCTCTGGCTTTCTCCATGAAATGGTGAGTAAAGTGAGTAAAGGAAGTAAACCACAGTATCCATTTATTCCCTGTAATATAAATTGGATTGCATGTCTCCATTTACACAGGGAATAACAGAGAGAGAGAGAAGGGCATAAAGAGAGAAGCAGGAATAAATCCGGAAGAGAAACGAAAGGCAGATGGATGAACAAATACGGGGAACATGAAGAGGCAAAGAGACAAGGGAAGGCAAAGAGCGGGAAGAGAAAGGCTGTAAGATAGATAGGCAAGGAGAACAAGAGTGAGATAAAGACTGAAACAGTGAATCGGAGGGGAGAGAGACGAGAATCGGAAAAATGGACGGATGAGAGTAAAAAATAGAAAATTTAATTACAGAGAAAGGGCAGGAGAGACACAGAGAGAAGGAAATACAAACTGGGGAGATAGAGAAAGAGATACTGGGAGAAGGAGAGAGAAAGAGAGGCAAGGGATAGAAAGAGGAAGGGAGAGAGGGAAAAAATAGGTAGAAAGAGAGGAAAACAGCGGTGCGAAGGGAGAAGGGGGAAATATAAAGACAGATAGAGAGAGAGAAAAGAGAGGGAAAAAGGGAGATAGGGAAATGAGACAGGGAGAGGAAAAAAAGATTAAGCGGAAACATGAAAACAGGGAGAGTGAAAAGAGAGACAATGAGAGAGGAAAGTGAGAGGTAAGAGAGACAATGGGAGGAAAAGTCAGAGATACAGGAAAAAGAGAGACAGGGAGAGGGAAAAGTGAGACAGGGAGACAGAAAAGAAACGGAGAGGAGAAAGAGAGATGGAGAGCGAGGGAAAATAGAGACAATGGCAGAGGAACGAGAGAGAGAAAAAGATAGACAGGGACAGAGAGGGAAAATAGAGATAAGGAGAGAGAAGACGAGAGATAGGGACACAGAAGGAAAATAGAGACAAGGTGACAGGAAAGAAAGAGGGAAAAGAGAGACTGGGAGAGAGGAACAATAAAGATAAGGAGAGAGGAAAGAGAGAGAGAGAAAAGAGATACGGGGAGAGAGAGGAACAATAGAGATTAGAAGAGAGAGGAAAGAGAGAGGCAGGAAGAAACTGTGAAAAGTGAGCAATCGAAGAGGGAAAAGATTGGGAGAGAGAGGGCCATAGAGAAAGAGATACATATAATGGACAAAAGGGGAACGTGTGCGAGATATATGGAGAGGAAAAAAAAAGAGCAAAGGTAATAGCGGGACTGGACTAAGAAAATGATGATTGTATAAGGTTACGCACTCACACGAAACTACATTACCAACTGACAGATTGAAATGGGATACGAAAATTTCCCAGTTCCACTCATGCCTGTCCTCGACCTCTATGAATTACGTTGGTGGCATTCTGTTAAAAGTTGAACTTTCCTCGAATTACCTCAGTCTGAGGGAAAGAGCCGGGGTTCAAACTTGGTAATAGGACGTCGTTCAATCTGAATAGCACCCTAGAACTTCACGGTTACATTTCACCCACCATATCCATTTTATTTCCACGTCCCAATTTGTTTTTTTTTTTTTACATATGATCTCCTCCTGTATCATGATCATCATTAGCTTTTTCCCAAGATCAATTTTCAGAAACATGATTTTCTACGCATAGAAGATAGTTCTTTATTTAGCTCTTTAATGTTTCGGCTGTGTTAGAAGGAAAACAAATTCAATATTAAGCAAAATAATAATTCCCGTATTGTTTACAATTAGCTCCATATTCCCTTCTTTTTGATTGCCCCAACTGTTCGTATTTTCCCAAGGATTTATAGCAGCAAGTGCAATATGTGAATGGGAAGGAATTATTTATATTGACAAGGAGACACAAAGACACTTTTTTGTGGGGTGGAATCCTCCCTTTCGCACAAGATAAAAAAAAAGTCCGTAGAATTCACCCTACAAAGTACCTCCCATATAAAGAAAAGGAGACCTCTATACACAAATAAACAAGGGCACTTATTCCATTTACTAACAGTCCTCTCTCCTATCTATGTATACCTAGTATTAAAAGGCTCCTATTTACTTTTGAGATTTATTAGACAGAGAAAAAAAAAGTTCCAAATAGGAGCAGCCAGTGTCCATTGTATAAGAGGATGAATGGACCCACTTACCCTTTTGTTGATCATTCCCTCTTTATTATGATTGTTTTTATTTATTTTTCAGTTTATCCTCTATTTCTATCCCCATCAGGAAGGAATGTGTACTTGTTTACTCCCGAGAAAAATCCCAATAAAAAAAATCTCTAAAATTAACCAAGAAAAAAAAATGGAAGAGGATTTAAAATGGTAGAAACTCCTTCCAAGAACGGAGACAAGGGGTGAAGACAAGCTTTTTTGAAGAAGGAATTAATTACACAAAAGGAGGAAGACATTTCATAATAAAAATACCATTCGTTGAATGAAGCATTTTTGGTTTTTTTTTTCATTCCTTTTTTAAAAAATTCTATTTAACCCCATGAATTTCTTGGCCTTTCGTGCTATCAAACTATCAAATAGGAAGAGGAGAAATAGTACATTGTGAGTATACACATATGATAATGTGGAGACTGGAATTAAATGGTTCGGAGACGCTGGGGTAATTAAATACAGACCAGTTTCAAGTATTTATTAGTTGAATGTAGGAGTCACATAAAGCACGTGGAAAGAATTCATATATATATTTTTTCTCTCCGGTACATTTTTTACAACCAAAGACCAAGCTCATAAAAATGTTTGTATTTCCGGAGAGACACAGTGAGAGAGAATGAGACTGAACGAGAGAGAGAAAGAGAGACGGAAAGAAAGAAAGAAGCAGAGAGGGAAAGAGAGACGGAAAGAAAGAAAGAAGCAGAGAGGGAAAGAGAGAGACAGACAGAACGAGAGAAAAAAAGGAGAGAGAGAGGAGAGAGACATAACATAAAGTGTAGGACCCCAACACGAGTTTTTTCCCCAACGTTTAAGAGGGAAATTCCAATAAGTTTGATAATCAAATAACTCTCAGCGTGGAAATGGTGGTGGGAGATGATATTGTTGAAGCAACAAGAGACCGCGGGAAGTCAAGAGGCCACTCATCAGGCGGTCTCATCTTTCATGCTAAATAGACAACTTGTGAATTTATATGGGTAGCTCCGCTCCGACTCTTCCAAATCCCTTTGGCTCCACTGCCTCTCTTTCCCCACTTTTTTTATATCATCTTCAACAAGACACACGCTTCGAGTTTTAACCTCTTCTGTTTACCTACTCCCACTGTCTCCCTTGATCTATTCCCCCTCCATCTCTCTAGGCCTTCCGCTTTTCTTCCATATACTACAAAATCTATCAGAGTAGACATGATTGGCAAAGGATTGGAGAGGAATTGAGCAAAAACTTTTACTTTCTTTTCTGAATTTTATGGAATCAAAAAAGGAAGGGGGGAGGGGGGAGAATTTTTTTTCATGACTGCAAAGAATTCGAAAAAGATTGGACTCAACTTCCATTTATTCTTTCAACGACTGTTTTGGGAAAGCTAAAAGAAGGATGGACTCATAAGGACTTTTGTTACCATTCCGTCAAAGCGCACACGCTGTTTAAGGACCTCTGCTTCCTTCTCTCTTTCTCTCTTTTTCTCCCGCTTTCTCTTTTCTCTCTCTTTTTCTCCCTCTTTCTCTCTTTTTCTCTCTTTTTCTCTCTCTTTCTCTCTTTTTCTCTCTTTTTCTCCCTCTTTCTCTTTTTTTCTCTCTTTTTCTCCCTCTTTCTCTCTTTTTCTCCCTCTTTCTCTCTTTTTCTCCCTCTTTCTCTCTTTTTCTCTCTCTTTCTTTCTCTCTCTATCTCTCCCTATATCTCGGTCCACGTGTCTCGCTCCTTTTATTTCCCTTATTTTAGCATATTTCCGCATGTTTACATTACAGTTCTCTCTCTCTTTTCTCTTTTTACTCCGTTCCCTCCTGTTTCCCTCTCTCTTTCTGTCTTCTTTTCTCTCTCCCTGCGTATCTGTCCATGTACCTCTTTCTCTCTCTATTTGCCTCTTTTGATTCTTTCTTGCGCTCTCTCTGCGTCTATTTTTTCTCTCCTCTCTTTACCTATTTTTGTTGTCTCTCTTTATCCCTTTTTTCGCTCCTCTCTTTACCCATTTTTTTGTCTTGATCACTTTTTTTCTCTTTACCTCGATTTTCTTCGGTTGTCTCTTTTTCTTTGCCAACCTTCCCCTTTATCTCTTTCTACTCTCCTGCTCCGTCTGCCCATCTCTATCACTCTCACTTTCACGTCTCTCTCTCTTACTTTTTTCTTCGCGCTCTCTCTCTCTCTCTTACATTTTTCGCCTCTCTCTTTCTCTTTCTGCATCCCTCTCATTTTCTCTCTATTCCTGATCATTTCCCTTTCTCTTATCCTGTCCGTCTCATCCATCATGTCCCAATTTCACAGCCTCTCTGGCTCACATGTATTCCCAAATCATCTCTTTGTTGGACGAGTTCCAACCTAAATTGGTATTATCTAAAACTTCTTCTCCTCTCATGTCTTCGTCGTTGTATAAAATCCATAAAAATTGCCGGATTTATGTTCCCATAAGCACCTGCATATGTGGGTTCATATGTAATACAGATGTATTCATGGAGTCTTACGGGTACTCTTACATTATTCGTCCAGAAATTTCAATTTTGAAGCTTGTTGTTCGCCTCCTAATCCGTGAAAACAACCATGGGCTGCGGATGGACATAAAATTCTCCCTGGATTCTCCCATATATTTGCCTTTGCATATAAAGTTCCCATAAAAAAAACAGATGGAGAAGGAATGAGACCGCACGAGGAAATGGACCACATTCCAAAGAAAAATGGTTACTCAGTAGGGATTTCAGAATATATATGTTTTTATTCCTTCCTTCACACAGGAAGTCCGCCAGCTAAAAAAAAAGCCGTTCTTGCCGCAAGAGTAGTAGTACCATAGTAAAAGTTGAGCATTTACGAACGGTAAACGATTGTGGCATATGTCCAGAGTCGTAAGAAAAAAAAAAGAATTGGATCCGTGATTTTTTGCTTCCCCCTGCACATTCTCATTTTAAAGAGAAAGATGTTCGTGGTGGGAGCATATAACACACAATTTGCTGGAAGCACTCATATGTACAGGTTTCCCTCTTACTTATGTTTGTACGGACTTTTTCTCTCCGAGTTACATCACCGTTTGGTAGGTCCTCAGGTGAGGTAACAAAAATAGTTCCTTTTTTCATAAAAAAAATATATATTTATAGAAGGGGAGAATTCCTCCCAAAAAAGTGGGTTTTCTCACTGTTGAGATTACTGCTGGTAAACCATTTTTTTTTATATGGAACTACCACCACTGCTACCATTATAACTTCAATGTTGTTATAACTGTTGGTGGTGGGTTATAAAGATATAGCTAGTGGCTGAAAGAATTTCTTTTTGATCGAGCATCATACATCACTATCATAGGATGTTTTTAAAGTGCGCAAGAAGCAAAGAGAAGTAGCAAGAGAGAGAGAGAGAAAGGGAGAAGGGAACAATCTTGGACCGAAAGGGGAAAAACTGAGGATGAGACAAGTAAAGGAAAAATATGAAGGGAGAGAGAGAGAGAGAAATCAGAAAACTAAGAAAATGGAGGCGTTACCGTATCCATAAAAATAACTGGGGGCTTTTGACAAAATGTTTTTTCGTAGAACTTTTTTTTTCTTCTTCCCCATTCCCTACCACTACATCTCATGCGAAAGGAGGAGTGGGACTGAAACAGTAGATAAATGTATGCAGCAAAGAGTTAGTCATTTTTTCGTGTCTTTCCTTTCTCTCTCTCTCTCTCTTTTGCTCTGTTTCTTTAGAGTGGATACACACGCAAGTGATTTATACATATTGATATTTAGGAATTTTAGAGGCAAGTTAAAGGGTACTTTCTTGTTTTTTTTAGTGAGAGAGAGAAAAAAAGATTCTTCCTCAATTATTCATCCACCACGTGTGGGCGGGTTGCCATATATTTTCGGAGGCTCAATCAGAAGATTATATGGTGAGGGAGAAGGAGGGCACAAGAGAGAGAGAGAGAGAGCAAGAGAAAAAGAGCGAGAGAGAGAGAGAGAGAGAGAGAGAGAAGGAGTGGGCCGGGATGGAACATGAAAGATATCAAAAATATTTCACTCTACGGTAAACTTTTATATTATAGGAAGTACCCACTCCCTCATCCCTTTTTCTCCTCTTCTTCTCCTGTATGTTATCCTCCGAAAAAAACGCACAACTCGTGAAAAAAAAAGGGTTTCAATTCAGAAAATATTACAAGCAGTACCGAAACACGCAAGGCAATCATCCACGCACACACACGTTCAATTTTTTCCTTAAATACTTTCATTTTAATATGTCAAAAAACTACTACTACCACTACCAAAACTACGGGCTTTAACACATTGGAAAAACGGGAGAAGGGTAAAAGAGAGAAGCGAAAGAGAGAGATAGAGAGAGAGAGAGAGAGAGGGAAAAAAATGAACTTATTACAGACTCCAAAAGGTCTGCGGAGGTGAAATCTTTTTCAACATAATAACAACAACAACAGGTCTTTAAGAACATGAAGAATTCAAGGAGGAAAAAAAAAAACTTTTTCGGCAAAAAAAAATTTGGTAACTGATTCACTATATTTTTTGAAGGAGTTGTAGGGAAGTATTAAGGGTGGTAATAAGGGAGTATATACACCCCGTATAATACCATATGAGAGGGATATAAAAAAATCCGATAGGGGATGATGGAGGAGAAATGAAGAAGGAATACCTTTGGACAAATTTTTACAACCACCGCACACCTGTTCTCATCTTGGCGGGGTCATAGTCAAAAATCCTTTCTTATTTTTTCTCTCTCTCTCTCTCTCTCTCTTCTTCATTTTTTTTAAAAAAGCACCAAACCACTTGTATCGAGAGATTCAATTATGCACCACTTAACAACTATGCCAACGTTCCTATCAAGTGTTGCATGTTCTTTGATGATGTTGACGGTGGTGGTGGTGATGATGATGATGATGCACCCAACAAGTAGTAGTAGGGCTCTTCTACTTCCTCCTCCTCCCAAAAAACTTGCTTTACAATGATTAATTTCTCTTGGGTAGGGAGAGAAAAAAAAATTAATCCTGAAAGTGTCATTCATGAAAGCGGAGATAATACGGTACGGGTGAGATGAGAGGGAGAGAGCAAGAGATGGAGGGAGTGAGTGATACGAATGTTCCGGTGTCTTCCTTTAACAAGTGTAAATTGGAGAGAGAGAAATAGAGAGAAAGAGAGAGAGAAAGAGAGAGAGCGCGAAAGAGAGAAACAGAGGAAGAGAGAGAGAGAGAGAGAGAGCTCGCGCCTTATGAGTTTTCCCTTGCTGGCACATCAATTGTTGAAAAAATCTGAAAGTGTAGCAGCTCAGAGAAAGACGAAGAAGCTGAAGAGATTAAAAAAAGAAAAGTTGGACGGGAACTCTTCTCGACAATCTTCTTTCTCCGTTTCTCTCTCTCTCTCTCTCTCTCTCTCTCTCCTTCACATTTTTGGGACTGTATAGTGAACAACTTTTGGAACATTTATCATGTATGTATATGTATGGAACAACAATTTCCCTCATCTTTCACTCTTGACTTAAAAGGTATGAAAAGGGAAAATGTCTTATGTATTCCTTTTTCTTCCCTGGGAAATCCTCTCCATCCCTTCTCCCACTTCCCCTTCTCTCTTTTCACCCTTCCTCAATCACCGTTAAGAACAATGTGGTTGGGAAAATATGTATTTGTAGCCCCTAATTAAAAGTTGGTGTCCTCCCAATTATTACTCTTGTATCAAGTTGATTATTGGGAGAAGAAAAACATTTTCTCCCGGGAGACGTGAATGAATGAACCAAGAGAGATGAGGAATAGTTTTGAAAGGGTTCCTACAAGTTGACGTTTATACAAGTACTACACGAAGCCCTTTTGGAGGAGGATAGGAGCAGGGAAAGGATTGAAGAAAATATCGGAAATTCAAAGGGGAGATTCAAAATTTACAAGCTAGGGAAAAAAATAGAGGAAGAGAGAGAGACAAAATGCGGGGGGGGGGGGAAGAAATGTTAGAAAAGATTCGTAGAGAAAAATATCCATCGGAAGAGAAAAATATGAAGACTGTGAAACCAAGAGAAAAGAAATGAGAAAAGATAAAAAGGAAAGAGATGATGAATAAAAAAAAATGGAGAAAGGCAAATGAAGGCCGATGCAGGGCAGAGAAAATAAAACTAAAAATAAATAACATCCCGGAAATATAGAGTGAAGTAGGATTTGGCTTGCAGATATTTACACAATATTGATTTTCTCACGTCTGCTAACGGATACAAAGAGAGAGATTCAATTTACAAGATGCATCGCCTTTGCAACAGCATTTCCACTCTCATTGCCTTGTTTTCAGGAGTTATACATTTCCCGTATTTCACCATCAAATTATAATCCCTCTCTCTCTCTCTTTCTTTCCCCAATTTCCCTGCATTTCATCTCGTACATCAAAGGATTGAAAGTTGGATGAGGTGAAGGCTGATCATGGGAGGTGGTCGGTTCCGCGAAAAAAAAGGGAGAGAATGGCGTTTGCGAGGAGTCAGGTGAGGATAAAAGAGCTCTCTTCCCTCTCTTCATTATGATTATGGCTTTTTGTTGCTCCCATTTATTTATACACATTTACACACAAGCACACAGGGAGAGAGTCTGCGAGAGAGAGAGAGAGAGAGAGAGAGAGAGAGACGTAGCCAAAGATTTTCCAGGGAGTACCCACAAAGAGTTAAGTAAGAGAGGGACTACCTTTTAGAAATATGTAATTTTATACTTGCTGGTGATGATCACCACCAGTAGAGATGAGATGGAGAAAGAGAGAGAGAACCAAGAGGGAGAGAGAGAGACACAGGGAAAAGTTAGCCAAAAAAATGTTACACAGATAAACTTGTGATTCATTTAAAGGATGAAGAAGGCCATTTACGAGATTGAAAGCTATCCTTATTTGTATCTCGCCTCTCTTCCACCGTCCTCTTGTATCTCTATTACATCCACCTGTTATTATTTTATTTCCTATTCAATTCTTTCCTCTGTCCCTCTCCCTCCCCCCTCGTACATTGTTCTTTCTTCGGTAGTGGGCACACGTACATATTTATTTTTCCTCCGGTTTATATTATACATTCCCTTCCCACAGGCTCTGGGCCAATAGTGTGAGTAGGGAAAAAAGGCCTTTGCTGACGTTCTCTGGTTACAGGCACATTATGTACCTCAGGTATTGTATACATTCTCCTCATATTGTTCCTTGCCCTTTACTTCCAACAATGACACGAGACCTTGCTCTTTCTCATTCTCTCTCTCTCTCTATTGACTCACTATTCCCATTCAACACTTGAGCTAATTATTACCCATTTCTCTTGATTAGTTGGATGCGGCCAACGACGTGTGCGACGACGGTGGGCTTAAGGGTGCTCTTTCATTATTAGTAAAAAATAAAAAATAAAGGGCAGAGAAAGATTAGGGGAGGGATCCGAGAATCATGCAGAGGCAAATATAGGATTATTTCTGGTCTTTCTTTCATATTTAATAAAAGGTAAAACACAAAGCAATGTGTTTTAGGGGTGGTAAAAAATAGAAAAATAGGTTGAAAGAGAGAGGAAAACACAGGAAGAGAGCGATCAAGAGAAGAAACAGCAAGAGAGAGAGAGATAATGGGAGAGGAAAAAGAAAAAAAGTGAATGCAAAGAGGAGAGACAGAAATAAGAGGAATAGAGAAGACAGAGAGAAAGAGAGAGAAAGAGAGAAAAAGAGAGGAGCAATAAGAAAGGAGGAGAGGTAAGAGCAAGAGACGAAAGAGAGAGAGAGAATGCGATACCAGGGAAGGCTTGAGGTTGCAAAAGGAATACTATTTGACAGGTACTGGGAACAGTAATTGAGTTAGATGATTTTGCCGCCGAGGACAAAATTTGGAGCAGGTCTCTCTTTCTCTCCCTCGTGATCTCCCTCTCTCCCTATCTCTTGCTCAGCAGATTCCTTCTGCAGGAGCTTTTTTGCCTACCATCACGTAGTCGTTGTATCTCCGTACATACCAACGTATACATATCCACGTTTAGTTCAAGGAATAAAAAGAGAGATGAGGAGAGCGAGAGCAGAGGGAGGGAAATGAGTATCCACAGCAGTAATAATAATTCCAAACGTAGCACACTTCTTCTTCTTCTTGAGAGAGAGAGTGACGTCCCCATGTACATAAGCGAGTAATAAGTGTAGCGTATCATGGCAATAATTCTTGGACATGATATTCTCTGGTGTGGTGGAGCCTATCAAAAATTGCTGACTTGATGTAATTTAGGTAATAATCTTAAATGTTTCCCCCTCCAGCGATCCTCGTAGTAGAAGGAGAAGGAGCAAGGGAAGTAAGGGGCACGGAAGACATGTAGCAGAAGACGCGGAGGAAGATGAAGACGAGTGAACAAGGGGATAAATGTGGGGATTAAATGTCACAGGGACTATATGACCCATACTATTAAAACGCGCTCACTCACCCTCAACTCTCTCCGTATCTCTCTTTCTCTTTCTCTCTCATTCCCTCTCTTTCTGTCTCTTTCTCTCTCATTCCCTCTCTTTCTGTCTCTTTCTCTCTCATTCCCTCTCTTTCTGTCTCTTTCTCTCTCATT
>JAQGBT010006076.1:0-13160 GCA_034698585.1 Disparrhopalites patrizii
AGACAAAGAGAGAATTTGAGAGAGACAAAGAGAGAATTTGAGAGAGACAAAGAGAGAATTTGAGAGAGACAAAGAGAAAATTTGAGAGATACTTTCAGAGACTTTGAGAGAGACAAAGAGAAAATTTGAGAGATACTTTCAGAGACTTTGAGAGAGACAAACAAAGACTTTGAGAGAGACAAACAAAGACTTTGAGAGAGACAAAGAGAGACTTTAAGAGAGACATAGAGAAAATTTGAGAGATACTTTCAGACACTTTGAGAGAGACAAACAAACTTTGAGAGAGAGTTTTAGAGACTTTGAGAGAGACAAACAAACTTTGAGAGAGAGTTTTAGAGACTTTGATGGAGACTAAGAGAGACTGTGAGAAAGACCAAGAGAGAGACAAAGAGAGACAAAGAGAGACAAAGAGAGACCAAGAGAGAGACCAAGAGAGAGACAAAGAGAGACCAAGAGAAAGACAAAGAGAGACCAAGAGAAAGACAAAGAGAGACCAAGAGAAAGACAAAGAGAGACCAAGAGAGAGACAAAGAGAGACCAAGAGAGAGACAAAGAGAAACCAAGAGAGAGACAAAGAGAAACCAAGAGAGAGACAAAGAGAAACCAAGAGAGAGACAAAGAGAGACCAAGAGAGAGACAAAGAGAGACAGAGAGTTTGAGAGTCAACGAAAGACAAAGAGAGCTTTGAGAGCGGCAAAAAAAAGCCGTTGAAAGAGACCGTGAGAGACAAAGAGAGCTTTGAGATTGAGAAATAGAGACTTTAAGAAAGACAGAGAGATACAAAGATCGATTCAAGTAGAAAATAACAGAGAGAGGATAAACCCGAACGAGGAAAAGCGAAAAGGAGAAAAGGTTGAGAGAGAAAGAGAGACAATGATAGGAGAAATAAACTGAGAGAGAGAGAGATTAAGAGAAAAAATCGGAGAATCATGTGTAAGCTGCCAGCGTTGTTCCTCGCTCCCTTTTTTTCTTCATCGACTATACACATGGATGGATGGAAATGATGACAGATTCTGTGTAGGTGATTCATTTCTCTCATCTTATTCCCTCTCAACGTCTCTCGCACTCTCTTGTCGTTGGACCTTTTTCCGCACTCACAATCAGTGTCGCTTGCTCTCTTCCCTCTCTCTCTCTCCCTTCCTTTATTATTCTGTTTTTCACAAGCCTGCCTTTGTTCCTCTTCACTCATCGTTTCATTACAGCTATGTTCGGATTTTCCCCGTCTTCCGTGGTATCTTCGAGACTTTGCTTAATATTTGATGTGTACTAAATGATACTTTGTATCTTAGATTTTATGAGCTCATTTTTCTTCCTTTATCGTCCCGCATCTTTCCTTTCCTTCTATTTTGCTGTACATCCTTATTTCGTACTCTCTTCACCTTCACTCATTCTTTTTCTCTCCCAATGTCTCTCTCTCCGGCTTTTTCTCTCTCCTTCTCTCTGTTTTACCTTCTCTCACTCTCAATTATCTCTCTCTTCTCTCTCTCTTCCTTTGTTTTTTTCTCTATCAATTTTTTTCTATCTCCTTCTACATTATTTGATTGAGATCTGCGTCATTCCATTCCAATGCATCTTCGAATCTTGCCTCCTCTCCAAACTGAGGAGGTGGCGATGTGTTTTTTCTAATCCAATTTTGCAATCTAATTGTGTCTATCAAATAGTAGGAGAAAGCTCCCGAAACGAATCAAGTACTATTGTACAGCCGAAAATCCTCTAAACAAAAAGGAAGTAATAAACGGGATTGTGTGTAAGATTCCTAAAATTGCGGGGATAAAAATTTGTGACGGAATAAGTTGTTTTATTCCAAATCAAATGACACCAACCACACGCATGTCAAGGAAAACAAGTGGAAGAATAAGATCCCAATAAAAAATGTAGGGTATAAAGAGGGGGAAATGGATTTTGGAGGAGTGTGTTAAATCCCTTTAGAGAATCCCAAGAAAATCCTTTTCCCCTTGAAAAGAAAATCCGGGGCCTCTTCTAACGATGGGAGTAATGGGAGTGGTGTAAGGCCAAGAGGAGGAAAAAAAACATGAGTGGAAAGGAAGGTTATTATTAGGGAAAAAAGGGGACACAAATCAATTTAATTACCATGGCCAACCCCAAGAAGTTGAAAGGAGGCGTCCCACCGACTCTCCCTCTTGTCTTCTCCTCCACATAATTTATTTCACGATTATTACTCTATCATTACTCTTGTTTTTTCTCTCTTGGCTTCTCAATATAAAAACAACAAATTTGAACGGATAGAGAAAAAATGGTGGCAACGAGGGAAAAAAAACTTCCACCTACCTGCCATCCCAGCAAAAAAAAATCAAATGACACATCCTATTCCCATTTATTATTTTTTTCTTTCAATATGTTGTTTTTTTTTAAACTAGAGGGACCTTTTTCCCAACGGGCTCAAAATAGAATTCAATCACAATTTTTTCCCCTTTCCTCACTAAATAAATAAATGGCTTGTGTTCAGGGACAGGAAATAAATTTTGCGCGGGAGGGGATAAAGTGGTATCTACAGAGTCAAACGTATGATCCTCCCATATAATTACATTACCACCGGTGACATTCTTTTCTCCATGGTTACATGATGGAGTCAAAAGAGAAAGAACGAGAGAGAGAGAGAGAGAGCAAAATTTGTTATCATCTTCCCAAACATCCAGTCTCAAAGTGTGTACTAATTTGATTAGTTTTTGGAAGGAGACATAATTTGACCTCGATGGATGCTACTCTGCTCTAATATTTTCTAAATGGGGTAGTCGAAAATGTGTGTATATATTTTCACATTGATTGGATGGTGCCAACAGGAAATTCTTACTTTCCAATCTACTGGCTCCAACCCCTCTTTCCCCCGCTTTATTATTGAGAAATAATGACTGCACTGGAGAACGGAGCCACGCCCACGGTTTTACTTTATTCCGGCATAACTTATACGGGGAACAAATTACGCTCTAACTGCTAACCGCTAATACTCATCTTCCAGCACTATTATTTTCAAAGACACGGGAGCTCGTATTAGAGCAAAGGCAAAAAATAAAAACGAGGAGAAAGAGAGCGACACAGGGAAAAGAGAAAGAGAGCAAAAGAAAGAAAAGAGAAAGAGAGCGACAGAAAGAAAAGAGAAAGAGAGCGAAAGAGAGAAAAGAGAAAGAGAGCAAAAGAAAGAAAAGGGAAGGAGAGCGAAAGAAAGAAAAGAGAAAGAGAGCAAAAGAACAAAAGAAAACTAAAAAGGAATGGAGAAAAAGGAAAATAGCGAAAGAATGAATATATAGAAATAAAGATAAAGAGAGATGGAGAAATAAAGAGAGAGAGAGAAAAAAAGATGAGAGAGAAAGAAAAAAGTCGAGAAAGAAAGAAAAAAAGACGAGAGAGAAAGAGAAAGAATAAAAAGGGAGAAAGAGAAAGAAAGAGAAAAAATAAAAATAGCGACACAGCGAAAACGGAAGAGAGAGAAAGAGAAAGAAAGAGAAAAAATTAAAAATGGCGGGACAGGGAAAACGGAAGAGAGAGAAAGAGAGAGAGAGAGAGAAAGAGAGAGACAGGGAAAACAGAAGAGAGAGAAAGAGAGAGACAGGGAAAACAGAAGAGAGAGAAAAAGATACAAGGAAAACAGAAGAGAGAGAGAAAGAGAGACAAGGAAAGCAGAAGAGAGAAAACTAAAGTGAGAGAGCTCGGGAAAACGGAAGGTAGAGAAAGAGAGAGAGTCAGGGAAACCCGAAGATAGATAAAGAGAGAGAAAGAGGTGATGTGGAAGGAAAGAAGCCAATAGAGAGACATGGAGGGACAGATGATAAAGAAAGTTAGAGAGTCTAAGAAAGCTTCACAAACCAAGAAAAAGTGAAAGCAATGGTACATAAGGAAATATATGAGAAAGTAACGCACTTTTTTCAAAGGCTCTGACACGGTAACACAAACATGCGGTTTTACTTCCCTTTTTGGAAATTCCAGGAACAATAAAAGCCAGTAATTGGATTGGGTGTGATGGGCGGGAAATGTTAGAGCTCCTGCCTCTAATAGTAATAATTCTTGAAAGAGAGAGAGAGAGAGAGCGATGCCGGAAGGGAAATCCTATCATCTTGAAGGATTTGAGGTTAGGGAAACTACATTAGGGATTCCAATGTGGAGGTGTGCTCATGCATTTTTCCTCCATAGCAATATAAATGTATAGGATGAGATACAGAGAGAAAGAGAGAGAGAGAAATAGAACTACAAAAGTATAGGTACAAGCTACTTTCTACCCATATTATTCATTGGGGGAAGACCCACCAACTTTTGCATGATCGGAGCAGTGAAACGGAAATACGTCCCTGCCCTCCTCCTCTTCCAGGGCATAAATTGGGTCTAAATAAGCCATGCTTGTATGTAGTTAATAAAAGCACCTAACGACATTACAAGGTAGCTCAGGCGGGTACATGGAGTTTCGTGGTCATAGTAGGAAAGCTGTAGGAGAGTACTGAAAAAATTATATGTATAAAAAGAGAGGAAACCCCGAGGAATAATAATGACGGGAAAAGAAATGAAACAATTCTTCCAGAAAGATGAGAGACGGGATGAGGGGAGATCAAATTTTACTATGGCACTTAATGAGTCCATATAATATACATGGATATGTACTGAAACCGGAAAGTGACGGTCATGCTTAATTTAAGTGATAATTGGAACGAGTTTTCACCAAAACTTTCTCTCCTGTCTTTGTGGGAAAGTGATGAGGAGCTAGATGAGTGTTGTATGACGGTGGTTTATTATAACCACCACCTGACAAACGTCATGTCTCTTCCTCTCTCTGTCTCTCTCGAGATCCTCTCTCTCTCTCTCTCTCTCTCTCTCTCTCTCTCTTGGTAAGGTGAAAGTGCCAAGAGATGAGCCAGCCGAGCATTTCTTCCCACTCTCGCCTAATTTCCTTTGGATACACGAATGACTTCTATGACGCAGAATTCCAGATTCACCACCAAAAGAAAGATGCCGGGGAAAATTGAGCAAAAAACTAAAGATGAGACTATAACAATGGCAAAAAAGGGGAACAAATTTCAGAGGAAGGACACACCTGCACATATTTGCAATATTCTGATGAACGATAATGGGAAATGGCCAGGAAAGTGAATTACTAATAACAACTCGGAAGTTACCACGCGAGGTCATTAGTCAAATAGGTCAGAGGAAGACAATAGGGCAGGGAAACGTGACGCAGTTGAGCGTAATTAAATCCCAGATATTGAGCATGTATGTAGAAGGTTTTAATTAGAAACACCATCCCACCTGCCCCTTGAAAAAGGGAGAAAGTTACGAGGAAATTTGGGGAATGACAGGAAGTGTACATATTTACTTGGAGGAGATGAGTAACGGTGATGAGAATGACAGAGAGAGACAATGTCTGTCTTTGACGAAAGGAATGAGAGAGAGAGAGTGAGAGTGAGAGAGAAAAGTGACCGTCACGTCCTCATTTCCTCCTAAAAGCTAATTTGTTCGCCTGCAATTATCAGTAATTAGGAGAGAATGAGAAGATGTTGGGAAAGATGTGACTGTGATTACATTTAGACGCCTCTAGTACGTGTGCACTTCCCAAATCATGCATCCATTTGACTCGAGGCGGAGTGAGTGATAAAAGAAGCGTAGACGTCAGCAATTTATTTATGGAATGACACGTGTCGCCACAAATTACTCTTCCGTTTCTCTCTCCCTCTTTCTCCTCAATCATCGCTCTTTCTCTCACGTTCGCTTAGCTATTTCATCCATCATTTGAAGCTGATTTTTTTTTTTGAATTTCTACATACTTGTGAATTTACTCTCACTTTCTCTCTCCGTTCCTTTTCTATCATTTTCCAACTTTCTCCGCTCGTTTGTATCTCTCGCTTTCACTTTTTGTTTGCTGTTTATTCTTTCAGTTACACTTGGCGTTCAATTTCACTTCTCCAACGCTTTCGCTTTCTTTTTCTTTCACTTCTTCTTTTTCTTTCAGCTCTTATTTCGCTTTTACTTTTTCTTTTGCTTTCAGCTATTCTTTTGCTTTCAGCTCTTATTTCGCTTTTACTTTTTCTTTTGCTTTCAGATTTTCTTTTGCTTTTACTGCTCCTTTTGCTTTCAGTTTTTCTTTTGCCTTCACTTTTTCTTTTGCTTTTACTACTCATTTTGCTTTCACTTTTTCGGTTGCTTTTACTTTTTCCTTTGCTTCCAGCTTTTCTTTTGCTTTTAGTTCTCCTTTTGCTTTCAGCTCTTTTATTGCGTTTACTTTGTCTTTTGCTTTTACTTTTATGTTTTTATATCAGATTTTGCTTTCACTTTTTCTTTTGCTTTTACGTTTTCGTTTGCTTTTACTTCTGCTGTGCTTTCAGCTCTTCTTTTGCCTTTACTTTTTCATTTGCTTTCACTATTATGCTTTAACATCATATTTTGCTTTCAATTTTTCTTTGTTTTTCTCATTTCTAACCTTCACAGTTTCCCGTCCGATTCCGTTTCTGTCTCACTTCCACTTTTCATTTTGCTTTCTATTTTCTCTGTCTTTCGCCATCATTATCGTTACATTCGCACCTTTTATTTCTCCTCTCACCGTCTCGTTTTTCGCTGTAACTTCTCGCTCTCGTCTCTCTCATTTATTCTGTTATTTATCCAGCTTGTTTGCATTCTTCTTTTATCATTTGCCTACTTTCCCCGACTTTCCCTCTGTCTTTTGCTACCAACTACTTTTTCGCTTGATGTATTTTATATCTTCCTTCCCACATTATTTCACTTTTTCTATTCCTCTCCAATCTCTCCCTGTGCCGCTCCATTCCAGTCATACATATATATGGATCTGGATGGACGTGCACGCATAACTCCATGATGGATTTGAAGGTAACGATGACTGAAGGAGAGTGTAGAAAGTAATCATTTCTCTGATTTGTCTGTTTGTCTGATAATCTCTCCGGTGATTGGGGTGGAAAGTCTTGGGTGACAACGTTGTGACTTCTCCAGTCATGTGTAAGCATGGCTGTACGAGTGTGCTTACATAAATGTGTTTTCCACTCCAATTTATTTCATCCTTGTCAAATCCTGTCAAAGACAGAAATGGCAAAAAAAAATTGGAGGGAATGACCTTAGTTTTTCCAACTCTCTCGGCTTGGGGAAAGTCGGCTAAAAAAATTAAGGATCCAGAAGAACCAAGTATTTTGCAGGCAACTAGAGCGTCTAGTGGGAAAGAATTCTAAAATAAACGAATAAATAAAAAATAAAATGTCTCCAAATATGGATAATCGACAATATTGGAGTTTTTGTATATTTTGCTTATATATAATTATATTTTATTTTAATTTGTTCCAGGTATTTTTGGAAAATGGTCAGACGAAGAGTTTTAAGTACGATGGTTGCACCACCGTCCATGATGTCCTGGAATCTCTTCAACAAAAACTTACCGTCCGCTGCTTACAACATTTTGCCCTGGTCGTGGAGCATGTGAAAAGTCTTCGAAGGAATAAATTAACCCTTTTAGACCCTGATGATGCCCTCTGTAAGGTAAGCGTACCATAAATATTTTTACCACCATTAAATCTATTTAAGTTTCCCATTCACCATTTTTTAACGCTCATATTTTTTTTTACTTTTTCCCGTTTATTAACCTAGAAAATGCGGTTCAAAGATACCAGTTTAAATTTTGATATTCCCTCCAAATTTGGTAAAACAAAATTGTTCCGCGTGTTCATTGCTTCCATTATTTGGGAAAGATACATCCCGATTCTCCACCATGAAAATAAATGGAATCAATTTCTGAGTGAAAATAATCGGACATTGGAAAAAATGGGCATTTTATTGTGGAAGACCCTCGGAAAAATGTGAGATAAAAGGAACGAGAATGGAGATAAAAATGAATGATACTATGATATTGAATAGAAAAGAGAGACGGACTATTGTAAAAAATAGTGAAAGCAAGAATTTCATGTGCTTCTCGGGAATGAAATAAAGTTTTTGTCTGAATTTCCCCTTTTTTGACGGTGAGTGACATAATAAAAGAATTTCTTGAATGAGATATATAAAAAGCTCTTTCACACGAGTGAAAGAGTGTGACTTTTTTTAATATTATTTTTTTGTACGTATGTACATACATATGTATATGGATAAACTTTATTGAAAGCTCTATTTCCCCTCGATACTGTCTAACGTAATTGAAGTCGCCTCCGTGTGTGGTCCTTGTCGGAATTCCTTTTTATCTAACAGATCTATAATTTTTTTTTTTACCTGACATTCCTTTGAACTCTGGAGCTGTCAGAAGCTCCGGTAGGAAATGGGAATTTAATTAATGATCATGAAATTATTACTATATCATATACGTATTATTGTGACACCAGTGTCCAGATAATAAAAACGGCTGTAGAAAAGTGCTTTCTCCTGTATTTGTACGGTGAAAGTTAAACATTTTGTTTTGTCCGTTCATTCAATCTCAAAGTACAAATGGAGAACCGTCTTGAATACAAATTTAATACAAATCTTATAACAAGAAAGGAATATTCACGCAAATAAATGGATTTTCAAAACGCGGAAAATTTTTTCCATTTATAACTTTAAATCAACAGTAAATATATTTGAAATAAGAGCTTCTCGTAACAAAATGTTTTCCATTTCTCAAAAACTCCATTTACTATTGAATTTTTGAAGCCCGAATTTGTCGTGAATTTTTACATTCAATTTTTGGGGATCCCTGAATAATATTTGAAACTCATAAAAAAGATATTACCCCATAAAAGTATTAAGGCATACGACGAAAGTGAAAGTTTGTTGTGGTTGATATTGACAAGGGGAAAGTCGTAAGCTATAAAAAAGGGTGAATAAAGCTAAAGAACGAGACACGTGGAAAAACACGTAAAAACGAACAAACACAAATTTTTCGAGAAAAAGAAATAATGACTTGACAGTTGCGAGAATTTTTTTTTTGTCAATAACATCAAGAATTTCGTTAAAAATTTTCGTTATCATTTATTCCAGATTGCTTCTCAACCCGGAGCCCATCATCTCCGCTGTCTCTTCAGAGTCACTTTCGTTCCCAAAGATGCTTGCGAGCTTCTCCGGAAGGATCCGGTCGCCTTTGAGTATCTCTACATGCAGGTGAGACGAACAAGTTTAAAAAAATTGAAAAAAAACATATTTCTCTGGAAAATTAGTACATTTAAATATAAGTTTAAATATAAGTTAATATAATTTAAAACTAATCCTGCTTAGTGAATCATCGTACATTTACCTTTAGCATTTTAACCGTACGTATAAAAAGCTTCTTCACAGGAGCATTTGTACCTCCTAGATTACATACATAGAAACTCGAATTGACTTCAAATAGAGTTACTGGAATAATAGTATTATGTTCCAAACTGTACAATGACCCCACAAATTCACCTCATATAAATACCCACCACGTTAGTGTTTTGCCATTCCCCCTTTAAAAAAAATAAATGGGGACTGAATTTGGACAGGGTCCTTAATAGGAAAGTCAGATTATTTAATTAATTAATCTGGGCAGCATAGAAACTCTCTCGGCACGCTCGGGAGTCAAAGGCCATGGAGGGCTGCGAAGGGCAAAAAGTAAAAAGTCGACTCATGTCATTTGAGAGGCTTTGGGCAGTGCTAATAATGAATAAGCTTCCATGTTGTGAACGCATTAGCACTCCCAACAGCGGGGTTACCGAGCCTCCCGATGGAATTTTACACACGTCGTTGAGCATTACCTCACACTCACCACATTTTCTTCTTTCCGCCACTCTTTCTCTCTCTGCCTCTCTCTCTGCCTCTCTCTCTCTCTGCCTCTCTCTCTCTCTCTCTGCCTCTCTCTCTCTCATTCTCATTCTTTCTTAAAATTCCCGTCTCGCACTCTCCCAGCTTCTTAGTTATTCTCTCTCCCACTCTCTCATTCTCTCCCTTATTTCCTCGCCGTTTCTCTCTCCTTTTCTCTCCTTCTCTCTATCCGTCTCCATCAGTTTATCTTTACTCTACTCTCTCTCGTCTTCTCTCTCCTTTCTTTTTCTCTTGCTCTCTCTTCTTTCCTCGCCGTTTCTCTCTCCTTTTCTCTATTCTCCTTTCCCTCCCTCGTCTTTTTCTCTTTCTATCTTTTTTCCTCGTCTCCTTTTTTCTATCTCTCCGTCACTACCAGTTTATCTCTCCTTTTCTCCATTCTCTCTTTCCCTCTCTTCTTCACTCTCCCTTTCTTTTTCTCTTTGTCTCTTTTTTCCTCGCCGTTTCTCTCTTTCTCTCTCTCCGTTTCTATCAGTTTATCTTTCCTTTTCTCCATTCTCTCTTTCCCTCTCTTCTTCCTTCTCCCTTTCTTTTTCTCTTTCTCTCTTTTTTCCTCGTCGTTTCCCTCTTTCTCTCTCTCCGTTTCTATCAGTTTATCTTTCCTTTTCTCTATTCTGTCTTTCCCTCTCCTTTTTTTCTCTCTTTTTTCCTCGCCGTTTCTCTCTCCTCCTCTCTTTCCTTCTCTTCGTCACTCTCCTTTTCTTTTTCTTGTTCTCTCTCTTCTTTTCTCCGTTTCTCTCCATCTCTCATTCTCTCTTTTGCTGTCTCCGTTTTTCTCCATCTCTCATCCTTGCTCCGGTTCTCTGTCTTTGTATCTCCGTTTCTGTATTTCTCTCTCTCCTTTTCTATCTTTCAATCCATTTATTTCTCTCTCTCTCTGTTTCCCTCGCTCCGTTTTCCGTTTCTCTCTTCCTGTCTCTTCATTTCCGTCTCCGTTTCTCTCTGAGTTTCTACCTGTCTTTCTCTCTCCTTCTCTCTCGGTCTTTCTCTCTCCTTCTCTCTCAGTCTTTCTCTCTCCTTCTATCTCGGTCTTTCTCTCTCCTTCTCTCTCAGTCTTTCTCTCTCCTTCTCTCTCGGTCTTTCTCTCTCCTTCTCTCTCGGTCTTTCTCTCTTCTTCTCTCTCGGTCTTTCTCTCTCCTTCTCTCTCGGTCTTTCTCTCTCCTTCTCTCTCAGTCTTTCTCTCTCCTTCTCTCTCGGTCTTTCTCTCTCCTTCTCTCTCGGTCTTTCTCTCTCCTTCTCTCTCAGTCTTTCTCTCTCCTTGTCTCTCAGTCTTTCTCTCTCCTTCTCTCACGGTCCTTCTCTCTCCTTCTCTCTCGGTCTTTCTCTCTTCTTCTCTCTCGGTCTTTCTCTCACTTCCTCTCGCTCCGTTTTTATCTTTGTTTCTCTCTCTTCTTCCGTCTCTCTGATCTCTCAATATCTCTTTAACCTTCTGTTTCGCCCTTTGTCACGACTTTCCTCTTTGTTGATCTCCATTTCTCGCTCTCTGGTATCACCCTCTGTCCTGTTTCTCTCATCCTCTCTCTCTCATTTTCCATCCTTCCTTTCTCTCTCCCCATTTCCTTCTTTCTGCATTCCTCTTTGCCTCCCTCTCCTTTTGTCTATTTCTCTTAGTGTCTCTGCTTTTGTGTCTGTCTCCCACTAGTTTTCTCTCCCTCCTTATCTGTGTTATTTCTTACTATTTCTCTCTTTGTCTCGTTTTCATGCATTCTCTCTTTTCCTCCTTTTGCCTTTCTCTAATATGAGGTCTTTTGAAGGAAAAGGTGTGCCGCTAAAGGCTTTTCATGATAGACTTTCACCGAAAAATAAAAATAACCTGTTTACTTTCTGGTGTACACGTGGGAATATTCCAACGACTCCATATAATTTCTGCCTAATTAAACAACTAAATGAGCATTATCTTTCATGTTGATTCTCATAAAAGTTTGGGGCGGTTTTCTCCTTCAGGTGAAATTTACCACCTGTGTTACTTATATTGCTTTCACCGCAATGTTTTTGCACAATTTGTGTGTGTATATATCTTTGTGTATTTTAGTGTCGAGAACTAGTAATTTGTTTCTTGTTGGTTCTTAATTATAGATGGCTCGATTTTCCAATTCAAGTATTTAGTTTTCTCGTGCTGAATTCCATGTATTAATGACATTTCATTTGTAGGATAAGATATATGAGTGTTGCTTTTATTTTGTTGATTCATATGATTGTGCCTGTCAAAAGCAGTTATAATTTGGGGAGATGTTCCCGTCATTTCTTTAGTGGGTGTACCTTCCAATATTTATTTTCCCTGTAAGTCCATACCCCATAGATCGGGGCTTAGGTAATAAAAAATAGATTAATTTAAAGGCATACGTGTGTAATCCCAAATACGTATGCATATACGAACATGCGACTAGGAAGGCAGAAACCCACCCCTGGCATTTCCACGGGAATCGTTGGAAAATAAAATTCAATCATCGGGAGAGATGTCATTTCCCCTCCAAATCAAATGTCAAGGTTATTTTCTCCCGTATTTGTCCATGCATACATATGTACATTTTTTTTGTCATCCTCCCGTCTCCAAACTAATATGATTAGGGATTATGAGGTGGGACCAAAAGGGGAACATAGGTCGGTAGGAGATATCCATGTGATTTATTTTATTTGGAGACGGCTAATACGGTCTTTCTTGTCGGAAAATGAGGGTTTTCCCGCCTTTTCCTTCAGACTTTCTTTTTATCATTAACATTCCTTTGACAAGGTTCCCTTTTTATTAGCTTTCTTTTTCTCATTTTGCTTTACTTGACTCCTTTTTTCCCAGATAATGCTTATTTTACTCATATCTTTGGTCTTATTGTTAGTGCTCTCCGGATTGTCCGACTGACCTTGAATTATCTCTCTGTTTCTCTATCGTTCTCTTTGCTGCTCTCTCTATCTATTCGTCTCTCGTTCTCTTTGCTACATTCTTTATTTCTCTCATCTTTATTTATCTTTATCTCTTTAATTCTCTCTGTTTCTCTTATTATTTCTCTTTCGCTCTCTATTTCTTTCTCTCTTTCTATTTCTGCTTTTCTCTCTCTTTCTGTTTTTCTCTCTCTTTCTCCCTCTATTTCTTTCTTTATTGTCTCTCTCTTCCTCCCTCTATTTCTTTCTTTATTGTCTCTCTCTTCCTCCCTCTATTTCTTTCTTTATTGTCTCTCTCTGGTTTTCTGTCTCTCATTTCTCTTTCTCTCTCTGTTTCTTTCTTTATTGTCTCTCTCTGGTTTTCTGTCTCTCATTTCTCTTTCTCTCTCTGTTTCTGTCTCTCTAGTTCTCTTTGTCTCTCTATTTCTTTCTCTCTTTCTGTTTTTCTTTCTCTTTCTGTTTTTCTCACTCTTTCTCTTTCTGTTTTTCTCGCTCTTTCTCTTTCTGTTTTTCTCGCTCTTTCTCTTTCTGTTTTTCTCGCTCTT
>JAQGBT010006077.1:0-13160 GCA_034698585.1 Disparrhopalites patrizii
GAAGAAATAAAGAAAAATGAAGGAGAGAGAAAAAGAAAAAGAAGAAAAGAAGGAGAGAGAAAAAGAAAAAGAAGAAAAGAAGGAGAGAGAAAAAGAAGAAAAGGGAACAAGAGAGATGAAGGCAAAAATGGAACAAGAGAGAAGCAGAAAAGGGAGCAAGAGATAAATATTAGAGAAAAATGGAAGAAGAAAATAACAGGAAGAAAAGGAAAAAACAGATTTAAAAAGGATGGAGAATTAGAGATAAAATGGAAAGAGACGAGAAATCAGAGATAAAGGCGAAATGGATACATAGAGTAAAATGTGGAGAGAGTATTACGGCATAAATTAGAGAGGAGAGCGAGCGACAAATCAAACAAAGGATAAATACAGAGAAAGAAAAAAAACAAAAAGAATTTCACTACAAAAGATATGAGATAGTTCCAGAGAAAAGTGAATCTGATAAAAAACAAAACGCGAGACGAAGAGAACGGAAACAAGAAAAGGAGAAAGGCTGAAAGAGAGACGGATGAAGGCGCAAGATTGCACCAGAACGTGAGAGAGCAAGTCAAGAGCGACAAAAATCAACAACCAACAAGGGGACTTTGGGTGCCGACAAAAGATGAGATAGAAAGGTGAGATGAAAGCCGAAATGGTGAGAGATTTCAAGAAAAGCAAAAAGAAAGAGAGAGATTAAAACAATATAATTGACAGAAGGGATTATCAGCAAGAGAATCCCTGAGATGAATAAGCCCGAATTGTTTCCAGGAGGTAACGAATTCACGTAAATCTAGTGTAGGAAGATGAATGCCGGATATTGCGAAGAACAGATGATGAAGCCCCATAAGACAAGCATAGATACTTGGACAACGACGAAGTACAAAATGTGACCAACTCCATTGAGCCCTCGTACATACAATGTACCAAAATAATTAGTCTTAATTGCCTGTCAGTCGTTTTGGGAATTTGAAAGATCGCCATCTAAAGCCATGTTCAAGTGCAACATCCAACGCCCAGTTTTTCAAATTGGCCATTTGTTGATTTTACTTGAAAAGTAAGCATTCACATTTGGTTTTAGTGTGCGCTGGAGAAGTCCAATATTGGAAATTCTCCTGGGTACACATCCATAAGGAGCTCACGAGTACGAGCATAATTCACCAGCTGGCGGAAAACAAATGTATAAAAGTGCGTGGGTTTTTGTTGGAACTGGGAATTTGATAGGCTTTCTCTTCATCCACCGTCTCAGCTTCCTCCAATTAAAAGGAAAGGAGAAAGTAACACGACTAACTAAGAAGCTCAAAGGAGTTTAAACAAACAAATTAAATTAGCCCCTTAGAACAAAACCAACTTTCACGGGATAGAATTCCTTTTGAAATCCGATCGATAGGTACGGAATCACCTTTTATCATGCTATTACGTTTGTTCCTTTGTTGTTACTCGATTCCCGATCCAATTAATTAGCCCGTTGCAACAGGGAGAACGTATTTGGCCTACAGTGGGGAAATATTGTAGACTAATTTACACGGGCAATAATGCCATTATTATTTTTATTAGATTATAAACCTTCTACGTGTACAAATGTTGATTTATTAAAATGAAATATTTTTCCACCAAGAAAAAAAGCTAATTTTTTATATGAATTGAATTATATGCACATTGCACATACACATATTACATATACACACCATTATTATTATTTGTAATTGTTGATGCACCATTAAGATGGAATATTTCAAATAAAATATAAAACACCATACCTGCCCTAACGATTAATATTGTGGCCACTTTTTTGCAACATTTTTTTAAAATTTTGTTTCTTTCGAAGTGGTTTAATTAAATAATTAAAAAAAAAGGTTCTGATATGTAGCATTTTAAGCTACGACCAAACAAAGTTATTAAATTTCTCACCGATTTCATATTATGATTTACAAAAAAAAGCATACTACAGTTCACAAATGTGGCCATTGCATGTAATTATGAATGGCCAAGTTTTAATAACACCAAAAGCTTTGTCCCGAAAGACAGAAACAAAAAAATAATTTTGTCGAAAATTTAATTTAAAAAAACAGGCATAACTCGGCCACTGTTGGTCGGATGGGGATGAATTTTTTCCCCAGATCCACAATAAAATTCTGCATGGAAACATGCTTTGTCTATTTTGCAGCATTATGGCATCATATTGTTTAGCAGGGGTATATCCTGAAAGTCTGGTAGAATAATTCCGCAAAAAATCGAGAAAAAAATAAATGAAACAGCTTACGTTAATACCTACTTGAGAGCCCCTGAAAAACTTTGAACATTTTTTGATTTCACAATTTAATGAATTTGTCGGCCATAATTAATGAATAATATAGGCACGCACTAGTCTCATTAATTTTACATCCTTTGCTTTCATTACGTGAATTTCTTGATTAAATTGGTAGTGGCCACAATTACCCAAATGGCCACAATTACAAGCTTTACCCTATACAAACATGATAATTACTCCATTATGTTCATTGCAAAGAAGTTTTCCACACTGTGGGAATAATTACAGGCCAATTCCCGTTTAATATTACAGGTATACATTACCCGCACAAAACAATTCCTACGGAGCGTGGGCGTTTAGAAGGGACCAAAGTCCACAAATAGCGGCACATGTCGAAAAAAACACCCAAAAAAGGCTCCAAACATGGCGGAAGCCGTGTAAATGACAGTGTGAGGACCAGCCGGAAGACAATAGGAAGGATGCCCGGGTAAAAAAAAAATCGCACACGAAGGAGGGAGAGGGGCAAACCTACCTTAACAGGCATTTCGCAAGTCAAGGAGAGTGCAGAAAGAGGGAAAGAGAGGGACATCAGAGAGAGAGAGAGAGAAAGCACAGATCCTACAAATTGCGTTGTTACAAACGAGGGCAGTAGAGAAAGCTCCCCGCCTTCTGCCTCGTACAGGCTGTTGCTCCCCGGCATTTTCCCGGAGTCTTGTACAAGTCCTATATTTGGCCTTAGCACAAAAAAAAAGTGTAGCACAAGTGCATGAGAGAAAGTCTCCTATCAAGATAGAGTATAACAGGTGCAGTCCTACATGCTTTCTCCATTATAGGACTACTTTCAAGGAGCAACCAGTGTATGTGTGCAGCCCAGCTACGGGAGGGAAAGCCAAAGGAAATGCAATGGAGAGCATGAGAATTGCACAGAGGAGAGAGAGAGAGAGAAAGCTGAGAGGAAAGTTGAGATAGGGCGAGAGACGGAAATGCGGGGGATGGAAATGGTGGCAATATGGGCAATGAGAGAGGAAATATTTATACGGCAGATGCCAAAGGTAATGACTGGAATAAATTGGCGGGGAAATTATGGGGGAAGTAAGACACTGAAAGGAAGCGACAATGAGGTGCATTAATGCAGCAAATGTATCACAATTAAATAAACCAAGGAAAGAGACTTTTTAGACACTTTTTAATACAATGACATTTCTCTTAATGGATGTTTTTATGAATGGGATGAAAGACAGGGAAAATAAAACAGATAAATAAAGCAGATAAATATGTAAGAAATTGGAAACACGGGCAAAACGAACGGGGATAAGTCGATGCAAAATAGGAAGCAAAAATGCTAGGGAGAACGTATTAAACATAAAGTGAGAAAGAAGGGTAAAACAGCAAATAAGGAATTAAAATAAATAAAGAAAACGGAAAGCAAAATAAATGCAGAAAACAGAAAGCAGAATAAGTAAACAAAAGAGAAAGCAAAATCAGCAAACAAAATAGAAAGCAAAATAAATAAACAAAACGGAAAGTAAGCAAAATAAATAAACAAAACGGAAAGTAAGCAAAATAAATAAACAAAGGAGAGAGCAAAATAACTAAATAAAGGAGAAAGCAAATTGAATAAACAAAACGGAAAGCAAAATAGAAAATAAGAAATCAAAATAAAAAAATAAAATCAGAAGTAAAATAGAGAGTAAAAAACAAGCAAAATAAATCAAATCAGAAGTAAAATAGAAAGTAAAAAAACAAGCAAAAGCAAAAACAAAACCAGGTGTAAAATAAGAAGCAAAAGCGGTAAAACGACGAAAAAGTAAAATAAACAAGAAAGAAAATGTTTAAAATGGACGGAAAATAAAGTAAAACATTTGTAGAAAGCAAAATGAATGAAAAGGAAGAAACAGCAAAGTAAAAGAGAAAGCCAAGTGAATACAAAGATGAGAAAATAGTACACAAATAGAAATGAAAACAAAATCAAAACGGAAAGCTTCAAAAGTCAAAAAATAAAAACGCCAGTGAGGAAGACAATGAAAAAACAAAACAAAATTAGACAAAAAACAAATGAAAGGAAAATTAAAAAATCATTAACCAAAGGCAAACCAAAGGAGAAAGCAAACACATCACAGACAAAACGCAAATCAAAAGAGAAAGTAAGTACAGGAGAAAGCAAAAAATGACAAAATACAAGCTTCAGTAGAAAGCAGAAGCATCCCAAATATAAAGTAAATCAAAAGAGAAAACAAATAAAGAAGAAAGCAAGGTACAACACCCAACAATAGCATTAAAACGCAAAAGTTACATCATTCCAAGGGACTCCTAATTAAGTTAGAGCGGGAAGAGAAAGCGTGGGAAAATCAAAACGAAAGAGAAATCAGAAGTTTGCGCAAGAAATATACCATATGCTTCCACACAAACTCACAAAAGAAAGAGATTGAGAAATAATCTCCGGAGGGAAACCCGCGTTAGATGTGAAGCGAAAGAGAGAGAGAGAGAGAGAGAGAGAGAAAGTTCTTTGGTGGGATATATGAATGAAAGCCGAATGTTACGTTGTCGGCGGCATGTGTGTTTTTGTACGAGCAAAAAAATCCCGAGTGAAAAAGGTATTATGTGCGCAAGTGAGGAATCGATCGGCGCACAACGTCACAATATTCTCTTTCCCTTTCTCTCTCTCTCTCTCTCTCTCTTTTACCTCTACATGGAGGAAAGTTCCCCCGTCTTTCTCTCTCTTTCTCTTTCCCTTTTTTCTAAATATATATTCCCTTCTTTTGAAAACTAAAAAAAAACATATTCACCTTCCTGTCCTTTAACTATTCATCCTTTTTGAAAAGGAACCTTCTTTTTCGTTTTTTCATTTGGTGTCCATATTGAACCCCTTTTTTGTCCGAGACATTGAATAGGAGACAAATTTCTTTGATTGTTCTTCTTCAGCTCATCATCTTCTTCTTCTTTGCAAAAAATATTTGCTACTACTACCCCACATTTGAAAAGCGTCTTACATACCAGAGTATATCCACCTCCATAAAAACTGACCCATCTGAACTCTATATTTATAGAGATACTTTGTTGGTTGAAAGGATTCTTTGTAAAGAAAAAAAAAATATTGGAAGGATATTTAAAGTGAGTTAATTTTTTTGAGAGTTTGACCCTTTGTCCCTCTCAAAATTTTAGTGTCAATCATCTCGTCGCTGACCAAGGTTGTTGTGCCTTGGAAGCGCGGCGGTGGAGGAGGTGAGCCGCGGTCACCACCGTCTTCGACGACCTCATCTTCTTCTTCATCCTCATCTTCTTCCGGGGTTGTGAGTGATCACAACAAAGACTTCTATATCGGTCCAAGTCCCACACATCCGGGACAATGGTGCGTCATGAGGAGACCGACCAAGGCCCTGAGGTCGAATCTCTTCCTCAACCAACGAGTAAGTAACCACTCTCATTTCTCAATTGTCACTTTTCAATTTTTATCTCATCAATATTTGCCAAAAATATTGGCGAATACGATTTTTCGCAACAATCATACAGTCATACAGTTACATGTAATATGAGCATAATTACATGTATCAACGAAACAAATGATCATACATTTGCAAATTCATATGAGCCAAAATTCATGCTGACAAAATCATATTAGACAATATTCCTGCCAATCATCCAATGACATTAGCGGTAAACGTACGTTTGCAAAAAAAAGTGCCAAGATACATTTACAAAGGAAATAGTGGGAAATGTACATTTACAAAAATTTGCAAAATACTCGTACAAAAAAAAACGCTGCAAAAAGTCGGGTGTACAACTACTGACAAAAACACATTTGCAAACTGAACAAGCACAAACAATAATGCATTTGTAGCAAAAACACAGGTGAAAATAATTGTTCAAAAAATTCTAGTAAAACACATTCACCTAAAAAATAGCATAAATAAATGTTTAAAAACTAGTGACAAAATGCAATTAGAAGAAGAATAATGGCACAAATGCATGTACAAATGCTAACAGCAAAACTATTGCAAAAATGCTGATAGTAAACATATGCAAAAAATGTTGACACAACTTCATCGGAAACGATGCTGCCAAAATTCCTGTGAAAAAACTAGCCAAAATTCCTCTATAAAATTGCTGGCTAAAATTCATCAATGCATAAAACAATGCTGGTAGTAATACATATTCAAACAATACTGGCAAACATCTGCAAAAATGTTGACAAAGAGATCTGGAAATAAACTCTGGGAAGAATCGATGTGAATCGACAGTAGCAGCAATTAAATTAATAAAAACTATTGGCCAAATTCATGTGACAAATCCTCGACAAATTGCATGAATAATATGTAAAAAACGAACATGAATTGCTGAGTAAATGTACAAAAATACGTTACAAAACAGGGATAATAATACTGTACAAAATAGTAGCAAAAAATATCAACAATGTATCCATATAAAATGGATTTGATACGAAAAATGCCATTCTCCGTGCACAATGTTGTATAATGGTAGCTTTTGATGTCTTGCCACCTGCTGTCATGGGCAACGTCCTTCACAGCACCAGCATGGGATCTTTTGCATAGGGGCATTGCATTCTCATTAGTACTTTCTCCCTTTGATTTTCCCCCCTGACATTTTCCCCCTTTTGGACATGTTCAGTTTTTTGTATGGGAATGTCCATCCTATTTGATGGATCATCAAAAGGCCTGTTGGGTCCTTTCATGACTAATGAGAGCCTGTCACAGTGGCCTTTTTTGCCCAAGGCGGGGGTCTTCTTTTGTGTTTGTGTGGATTTATTTGTATGTTGAAATGTACACTTTATCTGGATTTGACGTGCTTTCTCCCCTTCTCATCATGGATCTCTTGTTCACATTGTATGTGTATATGTGCCTATTATACGTTTGCTTTTGGATTCCAGGGTTTGAATAGATTTTCAATGAATTTTCATGTGATTTGAATGTACTTTCACCAGGTTGATCTCTGGTTTATTGGACGTTTTAAAGGTTGTTTTATCCCTTGAATGTGCTTTGAATGCACTTTTATCCCCTTTTTACGAGCAAATTATTTGGTTTTAAATATACTTTTACTCTTCATGACTTTTTCGCAGACATGATTACTCCCTTTGAAGGGCTATATTGACTTTCACCTGCGTCGATTGTGTGCTCTTTATTATGTACGGTGTACATTTCTGAATTTAAATGTACTTTCACCTAAACATAACGAACCTTTTCACTTGAAATACTCTCACAAAATACTTTCACTTGGAATCTCATAGGATTTCACAATTTTTTGAAATTCTTAAGCTTTTGCTTTCCCCACTTTCTCCATCTTGATTTACATATTCGATTCTTGTTGTCATTTCTCTGATGATGTTCCTTTGCAAAAACTTTGTTTGGCACTTGTGTGATTACCTTTTTTATTCAGAGTGAAAGTAAAGTGAAAGCAGAGTGAAAGTATTTTTGAGTTTGGTCCATATTTGTTGAAAATCTTTCATATTTTCCTGGGAATATTTGAAGGTGTTTTCGTACTTTTGATTTGGTGTACTTTCCCACTTTTTGTGTGCATTTAAAGTTTCGCAGGTCTAAAGGGAATTTTCAGTGCCATTTTTCACAGGGATTTGTTTGCACGGAGGTTTTCTTTGCAAAATGCATTAGCATTGCGAGGGCAGGATTTAGTCCGTGGTGGGAGAAAGTTACCGCCGGAGCCCGTACACATGTACGCGCGCATTTTTGAATGGCTTGGCACCTATCCACTGAAAGGGTTGCATGCCGAATGGGTTTCGACACGACATTTTGATGTCCAAATATGTCTACATAGTTTTCAGCAGCTATTAAGAGTGCCAAGAAAGGGCGTTAAATATCTGGAAATTATTTTTTGATTGTTGACATGCAAGTAAAGTTTACCTTTTAAGGCTGGCATTTTTACGGAATTCTTGAAAATACTGCCACATATTTGTGTGGTAAATCCCATTTTAATAATGGATCATTGGAAAATTCCTTATTTATACTTGCACCGCATTATTGACTTTCTCTAGGTCAGTTTTGCTTCCAGCGAATTGTGCTTTACCTGGCAAATCCTGTGTCACATATGCTTTCACTCAGGCTTGTATGTATCCAAAGAATTTACTTTCACCAGCCAGTTTTTCCAATGCCACGAAATGTAGTTGGATCCGACCATGCATTTTTTATGTACTTTCACCGAGAATTTTATTTCTTCTGTATTCGTCCGCATTGTACGTATGTATGAGATATTCCTTTGACCAGCATATTTGTCAATATGACTCACAATCTAATTTTCTCCTTTCACAGCCACTCACATGCTCGGCTGGAATTTTGATTCATTCCCTTCAGCATTTCCTTTTACACCATTCACAAGTAGATTCTTTATGGGAGAAATACACCCATTCATGTTTTTGACAATAATCTACGTATATATTTATCCCCATATTTTCCCCTACAGTTGTCACCAGCTGTTTGGGAGTTATCCTCGCAATATTTTATTTACACCAGCATTCCAGAAATTGTTGGATCTCATCCATTGATCGGGAAATACCTTAAAAATACATATATTTCTAGTCTGTATACCTTAAATTGGAACATATGTACGTATTTACACATTGTAATATGGCTAATATATTAGTTATAACTGATATAAAGCTTGACTGATGTTCTATACTGTCCCAAACGTGTTCAAAGCCTTTGAAAAAAGGACATTTACCATCAAATGTCATTCCCCAAAATTATCGGTAGTGTCTCATAAAATTTTCGGAGAACACTTTCATTTTTGACTTCCTTTCTTCATTTCATCACACACTGAAGGCAAACTTTGTAGCAAGACTTTTCTTCTTAGCTCATTTTAAGCGCAAAATCATAAACTGCAAATTGCAAAGCCTCAGGCTGGAAGGTAATGTCCAGAAGAATTTTTAAGGACTATCGGAATAAGAATTGTCCCATGAATTTTACCCCGAAATATTCCTGGGGACTTTTCGGGTAATAATAGCCGGCATTTAGGAGCTAATAGCTTGTCCCCGATTCCTTGACCTCAGGCTTGAGAAGGTCATAATATTTTCGAAAGACAGCATGGAGAAAAGTAATCATTTCTTATGGTGGAATTTCCTATGGAAATGTATATAAAAATACGCATATGTATATTTATGTTATATTCTTATACGGAAGCCTTGAGGATAAATTACTCCCACAAAGTTTTAAAGGTTGTGCGAATTCGCGAATATTTACTTTCACCCACAGGCCATGTTCCTGCAAGTTTGTTGAAAGGCGGGCCTTTAAAAAAATCCAATCAATTTTTTGTGCACGGAGAAACTTTGCTTGTTTATGTATTTAGAAAATAATTCGCAGATGCTTACATTCTCTGACGCTTCCTTTGTATGCGGGAGAAAGGAATCGAATTAGTTAATATAGAGAAAAAGTGCTTTCCCTCTATCTTTTGCTTTTTCGCTTGAAGTTAAATCAGGAAACTTTTGATGTTGTGTTCCTCCTATATCTGTTGTGCTTGGAGTTGAAATGAGGAAACTTCAAAGGAGGGAAGCTTTTCGCATCTTCCAGACGACGATAAAGGAGTAAAGTTTACCTTGTTTAGTGCCTTCATCAAAAAACCTTATGAATTTGAACAAACATCTTCCCTGGATTTAGTTCGGAGTTGTCTTATAATTAAAAACGGGGATGTACATCACGTGATTAAATGTGGAAAAGAGATATATAGGTTGGTTATGTAAATATTTATGTGTAATTTTGACTTTTAAACTGAGTTTGTGCAGCTTCTGAGAAGGAAGAGTGAAAAGTCAGAAATGTTATTTTTAGGTGAAATTGAATTGCAGTTTACACCCGGAAATTCCGGATGCATAAAGTCAGTATAGGATCTGCGTGAATGCCTTGGCTGTAGGTAAAAAGGTCAATTGAAACCGGATGATCGTAATTTTCTGTTGTTTTGATATTCGGCGCATTGATACATTGATATTCTCTTTCTGGATTTTCTTCCTTCTCTTTCCGAATTCGCGTCTTTCTTGTTCTGGATTTTCTTTTTTCTCTTTCCAAATTCTAGTGCTGAATTTTCTTTTGTCTCTATTAAAATTCGTGTCTTTCTCATTATGGATTTGTTTCTTTGTATTTCCAAATATTCGCCTTTCTGGCTCTGGAATTTTTTTTATCTTTCAGGATTTTTTTCTTTCTCTTTCTGGAAGCCTTCTTTCTCTTTCTAAATTTTCATCTTTTACGCTTTCTTCTTCTAGTAGTGAAAGTCGATTTTTTTGGCGTACTTTCTATCTTATCCCATTTCATTTTAATTTCATGCGAATTCGTACGTTCTTCAACGTACTGTCTCTTTTTCCTTCGATGTACTTTCTCTTTTTCTTTTTCGTTAAAGTACTTTTCGTATTTTTCTTCAATGTATGTACTTTCTCTTGTTTTTGATTCACTCTCGCATTCTTTGGTGCATTTTATCTTTTTGCTTGATCAAAGTTTTTTCTTGAGCGTACATCCTCCTTCTTCAGCAAACTTTCTCTTTCTTTCTCCAAAGTGGTTTCTATTTCCTGTTCATGTGCATTATCTTTCTTTATAGTGCTTTCACTTTCCCTTTTATATGGCTTCTTTCTTCGATCAACTTCCTTTATTTTCTTTCATTGAATGTCATCTCTTTGTCTCGGCTGGTGACTCCATGTCCGTCTGATTCCTTCAACGTTTCTCTTCTTTCTTCCGGCCACTTTCTCCCTCATTCTTCTGTTGGCGTCCTTATTTCTCTCATGACCCTTCTTGAACCTTTCTCTTTCTACTATGTACTAACTTTAATTTGGTTCCTGGAAGTAGTAAAAAACTCCAAATGTGTGAAACAATCTTATTGTTTAACATGACGTGGAAAACTAGTTAATTTTTGTGGAATCCGAATCGCCATTTGTCGGGTAGATTCACATTAAAAATACGTATAGAATATATTTGATCTCCCTCCTTTTCATTTGTTGGTCTGATTGGTTGATTAATAACTAATAACCTGCTGTTTAACCGCGTAACGTTAACGCCGTTGAGTTTTTATTTTTTCCTGTATATTTAATACCATCATATAGTAGATCCTTCGTGGCTTTATATCTGAGCTCTAGCAGAAATTATTGTAAGTATTATTAAACTATTTTGTTTTATATCTCCCTGCCGTCCACTTCGCTCGTGACATGATTTGTTCATAAGTTCTCCCTTTATTCTGTATTCTACATTTAAACTCCTGCAATTTCCTTTTTTGTATAATATGTATAGATATGCACATATCTTGATATATTTCCATCCGTCAGGTGGATTTAGTCATTTAAGAATCTATAAAGAGTGATGCAATGCAAAATGCCCGGTGTGCCCATTTAAAACGGGAAAAGGTCAGGAGTCAGCATGATGGTACAGGCAGGATAAAATGGCCTATCCTTTCCATTTAGATCTTCAATGAAAGGTCCACAAAAGGGGTCTAGAAGCTTCTGCGGATGACTTTTTAAATTTCCTTTCCGTCCCCATGAATATTTGGTCAGACAAAGTCCATACGTCTTTGTCCATGATATTTCACTTCAAAGATGGGTGGACAGCCCCAATCAAACTGGGATAAAAGAGCCCCATATTTCCATGCATGATTGAAAAGGTAGACAATTGAACCGTAACTTTTAGACTTCCCCAAAAAGTGACAAGATGACAGAGAAAAAGGAATCAAATGTCAAAGTTGATGTGTGGACAAGAGTTGAAATTCCCCGGACGTTTTCCCCCCGGAGAGGCCCGACCCTCGTCCTGCATTTGTAATCAAAGTGAATATCCAAAGTTTGACGAGGCCCGGGGCGAAAAGGTACCTTTGGCATTTCATGGTAATTATTTTGCCTCGTCCAAAGCCTTTATTATAAGCTATTATGCCTTCATTTACACGTCATATTTCTTCATTTCTCGGGGTGAATTAATTATATCCATTTTTTATTTTAATCAACTCCGGTCTCTGCGAAATGAGCCCGAAAATGTGGGGCGCGTGTGGATAAATGGTTGTAATGGGAATTCGTTGTGAGACTGAAAGTATCCCTTTAATGGGAAATGAATAATAATTTTAAATATGTACATCAATTATGTACATACAGAGAGAGACGAGATAAAGCCGCAGGAATTGAAAGTCCATGAGCAAATTCAATAGAGAGACAGAGAGAGAGAGAGAAATATAAATAGAGAGAGAAAGACAGACAAAGAGAAAGAGTTATTTTAAATTAGGCCAGCCAATGCCGCCGGTGTCTTTCAGGCTCAAAGGCCTTTCCAGCTGAGTTCATCCAAAAGTGAAAGTCTGAGAAAACCACGTTAAAAATGAGATAGCATGTAATTTAGCAACCTTTTGTTAGAAAATCCTATAGGTTCCATTGGAAGGGCAAAATAGAAACAGACCCGGGCTGAATCCATATAATTAGATGGACTTTTCTCCATATAAATTCCCTCCTTTTATGCTCCAATGTCTGTGTGATGGACAAAGGAATTTTTCCCTTGCCAAATTTCAAGGGAAAGGGGTACAAAGAGTAAACAGAAGGATTTCTCTGAAAGAAGAATATATTGGATAGTCTCATAGTTGAAAATACATGTGGGGCAAGCGGTAAAAAAATCTACAGGAGATATTGCGACAGTCAAGAGCCATCTTGAGTGCACTAAAACGTTGTATAGCTTCAACAAAGAAAGGCGATGCATGACACGGAAAGCATGGAGAAAGCCAAATAAATACGAATAAAATCATTTTTGTTACGGTTGTCTAGATTTCCTCATCGGATAGTTTTTTATTTTAAACTTGAAATCGTATTTTATTTACTAAAATCGTACTTTACTTACTAAAATCGTAATTTATTTATTAAAATCGTAATTTATTTATTAAAATCGTAATTTATTTATTAAAATCGTACTTTACTTACTAAAATCGTAATTTATTTATTAAAATCGTAATTTATTTATTAAAATCGTAATTTATT
>JAQGBT010006078.1:0-13159 GCA_034698585.1 Disparrhopalites patrizii
AAGAAGGATCAGTGAAAAAGTGGAAGAGAAACAGAAAGTTTTATTTAGATTCCAAAACTATCGGAAAAATTAATAATGTACTGGAAAAAAATCATCATTAAGAATGTATAAGGGAACATTCAACAACCATGTGTCCGGTTTTGGGGTGGGGGGGTTATCCGACCCAGTTACTAAAGCATACCAGGAGGAGGGTGGGGGTTCAAAAGCTTATAACGTATACAGTCAAACCTCCCTATAACGGTTCTCTCTCTATATCGGTGGCTCAAAATGCTTCCCTCAAAAACTTTCTCCAATTGTTAACAAGGAAATATCTGTTCTCTGTAACGGTTTTTCGTTATAACGGGGAAAATATGCTGATTTAAAAGGAACAGTTATAGAGAGGTTCGACTGTACTCGCAATTTTTTTAAATCCACTACAAACGAACATATTAAAGGATTTACTAGTACGGAAAATGTGTTAAATGGTTCCTTTATTCGCTTGAATACATCAAGTTTATTATACAGTAACAACATGTCTCGAATTCAGTTTTGCCCGTGGGTATTGGATTTGGCTAGATTCGACTCCATGGCGTTAGGTCATTTCTCCAGATAGCCGATAGTGTCCCAAAATTTGGTCACTCTACATTCGCTTCCAGTGCAATGGCGATTGAATTTCAAAATTTGCCATTTTACCCGAAATCACCCCACCTGTAAGTACTGTACTATAGTGAACGCATGCATTTAGTTTTACAGTGGAGTCTCTCTATAACAGCATCCAAGGGAACCAAAAATTTTGCTGTTATAAAAGGAATGTTGTTATAGAGAACACAATTATTATTTATTCTATGTACAAGGTGCTGCGAATTTCATGACGTTATGGAGAACATGCTGTTATAAGGGGTGCTGTTATGAAGAGACTCCACTGTATTTTTAAAGCATTCTCCATTCAATTATGCTGGGGCGGTTTTTGATTTGATTGTTTGGGTAAAGCAGATTCCTGCGAAATTACAGCGTCAAAATGTAAGGTCTAGCGCTTATGTAGAAATTTGGCTTGGCCTACAACAATGCGTTTTTTTCACCTGTCGTATCCACAAGAGCAGCAACTCAAGTACAGTATGGAATTTAGCCGAAACTTCCTTGCGCAAGAACTTACATTTTGGCGCTTTAATTTCGCCTAAATCAGCTTTACTGAAACAATCAAATCAAAAAAGACGCCGGCATAATTAAACGGAAAAGCTTGAAAAATTAAATTAAATGCATAGGTTGACTTGTTCAGAACTCGCAGGTCAGTAATTTTTGGGTAAAATGGCAAAGTTTGAAATTCAATCGCCCCTGCACTGGAAGCGAATGTAGAGTGACCAAATTTAGGGATACTATCGGCTATATGGAGAAATGACCTAAAGCCATGGGGTCCAATCTAACCAAATCTAATACCCACGGGCAAAACTGATATGAAGACAGGTATTGTTACTGTATATAGTGTACCTAAATCGTATTGTTAGCATTTCAGTAAATTTTAGTATACGTAGTCAGGGGGGTTGGGGGTTCAGCGGGGCTTTGAATTGTTTATGAGGGGTAAGGGCGATATATAATCACGAAAAAAACGGACACGTGGTTGTTGAATGTTCCGTAAATGTAATGTCATTAACGGTAAAATGGTGCTCCTTATAACAACATTTCTGTATAACAATATTATCTTGTTCCGCCCTTCCTACATGTAAAGTATACTTATTTAATGCTCTATATAATATAACAACATTTCCCAGTAACAATAATATTTTTCCTTTCCTTTAGTGTTATTATACAGAGACTCCACTGTATGTTTTTAATTTGTTAACCCCCATATGTTAACATGCGGATTTTTCCACGCGTTTCGCATCCCATAATTTGTAAACGGAATAGTTTGGAATCAAAATACTTATCAATTCTGAAAGCTCAAGTTCTTAGCATGCCAACGAGTTAATGCTCTCGTCTACGCCTTGTTGTAGAGAAGTTATAAACAGTTGAACCGGTTTCGTTTTTCCGCGAAAATACGATATACAGTGGAGTCTCTATAACAAGTATCTTTATAACAACATTTCTATCTATATATAACAACATTATTTTTTCCGCCCTTCGTACATGTAAAGTATATAATTAATGTTCTGTATAACAACATTTCCCTTTAATCATATTTTTCGCTATTCCCTTCAGAGTTGTAATATAGAGACTCCACTGTAATCCATAATAAGTACCCCGTTAGATGGGTTCATTGTTCATTAATTCACTCTGTCATTTGAGCATTGGTTCTTTGAATTCGCATTCGCGCTCTTTTCAAAAGAAAAAATTTCAGATTCACACTCATCACATCACTCGTGCTTTAACTAGAACTCAATTTTGACATTTGAAAAAATGTTTTTTTAATATATAATAATTGTGTTTTTTCCGCACATGACTTTGTTTTAAATTATATATCAGTTGAAGTAGGCATAACATAATGTATTGGGTAACCATTAACCATAATAAACCAGTTTGTAACTACTTGTCTTCCTCTCGTGCTTTTTGATACAGAAAAAAAAAAGGATTGCACTATTGCACAATTATATTTTGATTTTTTCTCTTTTTTTATAAAGCTCATTGAGCTCTTGAGTTCTCGCATTAAGCAATCCCTTTTACTTAATCATGGGTGATGTGTACACGTGTACATTTTAGCAGGAAAATTCTCAAACCATCTTCTTTGATGTGTTAAGTGTTTATTCATTCTACGGACTAGAAGGGTGAGTGGGTGAAATTAATGGTGCGAAAGTAATTAAAGTGTATACTTAAATAGCAAAACAAGAGATTTTTCTATTCATATTTTTGAGTGTCTGCGTTGGATTTGACAGATAATGGCGTTTTGAAAACTTCTGTGATCTACTATACCAGTAAGCTTTTTACAGTTATTTTTGGTTTCTATTGTACGTACATTTTCATATTTTTAAATTAGTTATTTATTTTATGCATCGGTCGTTGTGAATTGTACATTTTTGATATAGTTAGTGTAAGCGTTTTAGTTGTATTCTTGTATTATTTGTGTAGGTAATAGGTACCTACTTACAATTTGTAGGCACATTAGGTCCGTTTTGTACGTGTATCCAAGCTCTTAATTTTTTATGAAGCATTTCCTGGGATTTATTGCGAGTTTTCCCACATGTCATTTAGAGCTGTTGAGGAGGAAAATATGTAAAATGTGAGGGTGAATAACACACATTTTACATTATTCTCGGTATCAATTTTAGCTGTGGGACTTCACCACCTTTGAAAACCAAAAGCTTATGTAGAGAAGAGAGTATGAATTATGCATGTAATTTTTTGTAATGCAACATTTTGCTGTTAAAAAAAAAACTTTTTAAGGTTTATTTTTTTTTAATGTGACATGTCCAGTAATGGGAGATTGCTATTTATAATAGATTTAACTTCCTCAATCATGTCAGATAGAATTTTGTAAGGAGTAAAATAGTAAAAGTAACTTTTATTCATGTTATTTAAATGGTGAACTCCGCTCAAAAGAATAGTTTTTGTTGATTTCCAAGTGTATTAAAGTGACGATGGATTCAGTTTGTTTTCAGTTGTTTGTAACTAAATTGGTGTTATCAATTCCGGAACAGGACATATTTGTTTATTGTCATGTGTTTTATGGCGTGGTGTTTATAGACCCAGGATTTTCACAGGTTGCAAAATCTTTTTTTGGACAACAAAGATTACTGTGTAGATAAGTGGCTTCCTGTTCAAGTAGGCACTTACTCAACCGTTTGCAAAGTGTGGGAGTTGACAGGTCATTGATAACGTGAGAGCACTCGAACGGTATTATTCAAGTTTTTTTCACGAATGACAAAATGTTACAATTTACAATGCAAGCACTGAATATGGTGTGACTGTGTGATAGTGGTCATTGGTCGTATTACATGTATCTCTATAAGCTGATGTACTTGAAAGTCTCAAAAATCTTTGGGTGAAAAACAACATCACCAGTCAGGGGTTCAAAAGTTCAGTGCAAAACAATCGATGGGAGAGGAGGTTGAATATGTATTATACAGTGCATATAGCTGCAATTGTATAATGGTAAGGATTTATTACAGAATTGAGGATAGTGGATAACAATGAAACGTATGCTATATAGTGTTGTTGATGCTCACTGCATTATTATTATTATTATTATTATTAGCATTACGAACTGGTTATCCTTGTAATCAATAGGATTTGAAAGCAAAAGTGAGCAGTGGATGCTATTATAATGTATAGTTCTGACATGTGCTTTGTGACATGTGTGTGCGTAGATAAATTCAGCGTATGTATGTCAAGTGTAATCAGTGAGAGATTGTATGACTTTTGTGATAATTATTAGATATAAAATTAAGTGCACGTCCTCGTATTTGTAATTTAAGGGTAACTTGTGCAATATCCCAGTCAGTTGTGGACTTGTTGTTTCACGTATAACTGTCTTTCTACGCTTCTTCGTCCGGGTAAATTATAATTAAATACTGTGCACGGAGAAGTTTGGCTATAGTTTCGAAAAGTTACCACTTTTACAAATTTCACTAATTTCAGTTAAATTATTTTTAGTTTTTCGGGACAGTCAAATAAACGTCACAAAATGCCGCCACAACATCAGTTGAAAAGTTTTAACTTCTCGGACCGAGACAACTACAAGAAAGAAGAGGTCGAAGATGAGCTGGTTCAAGATTTTTCTCCTGGCCCTTTGGATACTTACCGCAAAAGTGCATCCTTCAATTGGAAAGCTATGCGTGTTCTGATTGAAGATGAAAAAATTTTAACGTTTAAGGTGAATTGATTGCTGCAATATTTTTCAGACACATGCAAAATTACGCTTTTATATAATGGTCCTGTGCAGGCCCTTAAAATAGGTATCCTTGTATATATGAGTTCAATGGTTTAGATATATTATTTATAATTATTTTTGACATTGAATTGCAGAACAGGGTGTGGAAAACGTTAGAAGCAGATCCTGTCTTTGCGCATCCTCTTAACGACTTAAATATGGAAGAAAACCGTGAACTCACAATGAAAAGAGTCATGAGAGTTCTCGAGCACGATTTCTTAACTGAAGAGGAGCTTATTACTGATCCACGTTTGGTAAGTAATTTTTATGTTTACATGACTTTTACGTTATGGTTGGATTTCCCCGGGACAAATGATTTATTATAATGTATTCTGTATTCAGAACAACGCTTTGACAGTGGCACTTGGAATGTATGACTGGTCTCTTGCAGCAAAACGGAGTCTTTTAACAGATTTCTTCGTCAATGCTGTCAGAGGATTGGGAACTGGGATGCATTACGATTACATTGAGCAAGCTACAGATGTTAAGGTATGTCCTTAATCTTGGATAGGATTTTATGTTATTGGTTTTGTTAATAGTTTCTGGTTTGAAAGCAGCAATTTATTGGTGTTCATTTTTTATCTATAGCTGCTAGGGTGCTTCGCCCTCACAGAAATCAGTCACGGAACCAACACCCGTAACATGCGAACAAGAGCTACGTATGACCCGAACCAACAAGCGTACATTCTCCACACCCCTGATTTTGAAGCAGCAAAATGTTGGGTGGGAAATTTAGGTAATAATCTATCGGTTATTGCGGAACATGAGATTCAATAAAGGTATATGATTGGCTAGTTTTGTGGGCTGGAAAATGTGGTGCGGTTCCAACTTGTTATCTTTAACAAATCTGTCTCTTATCTTTTTGCAGCAAAAACTGCCACACACGCTGTGCTATTTGCTCAGCTGTATACACCTGATGGACATTGTCACGGCCTACACACTTTCGTTGTCCCCATTCGCGATAGAAAAACAATGGTGCCTTTCCCCGGTATTACTATTGGTGATATGGGAGGAAAACTCGGACTGAATGGAATTGATAATGGGTGAGTGTAATTTAAATGATTCTGCCTTTTGTGCCTACTGCCTACGTTTTCGAGAAAGTTATCATTTTATTTTATTTTTCTCAGGTACATGCTGTTTGATAACTTCAAAATTTCTCGAGATTGTCTGTTAAACAAAACTGGCGATGTTACCCCGGACGGCAAATATGTCACACCATACAAGGACCCGAATAAGCGATTCGGTACGTGACCAAACTAATTATTTTTTAAATTTTGATTCATTGTACAATATACATATGTACATATTGTGTCAGCAAAAATTTGCATTCTTTAAACATCATACTAAATATTGCAATGTTTGTTTTAATTAACAGGTGCGTCTTTAGGAAATCTTTCCGCGGGAAGAGTGGCAATCATTAACATGTGTTCGGCTAACTTGTGCAAAGTATTGCCAATTGCTGTACGCTATTCTGCAGTTAGAAGGCAGTTCGGTAACGACGGTCAAGAAATGCCGGTAATAGAGTATCAGATGCAACAATGGAGGTTATTCCCATACTTGGCGGCTACTTATGCCATGAAGACGTTTGGCGATGATTTTTTCAACACCTACGCACAATTTGTGATCAGTATGTATGCTGGTGCTGACAAATCTCAGTTGGCTATGGCTGGAGCCGAAATTCATGCTCTTTCATCCGCTGGGAAGCCTTTAGCTGGTTGGCTGGCTCGAGACGGTATACAAGAATGCCGTGAAGCTTGTGGTGGCCATGGGTATCTGAAAGCAACTGGAATTGGCGCTCTTCGAGATGATAACGACGCTAACTGTACCTACGAAGGAGACAATAATGTCCTACTCCAACAAGCAAGCAACTGGTTGCTTAGCATCTGGGCGAATCCCAAAAGAGAAAACATCACTACTCCTCTTGGGTCAACATCTTTCTTAGCTGATGCTAAAGACATTATGTCGGGAAATTTCCGGGCCACAACTGTACAGGAATTAATGCATCCGAACGTTGCACTAGATGCTTATAAATGGCTCGTTTGCTGGTTGCTGCAATCAACTTCCGAAAAGTACCACTCTGCACTACAATCCGGCAAAGATTCGTTTGCGGCACGAAATGACGCTCAAGTTTTCCTTGCACGAAGTCTATCCATTGCTTACATTGAGCATCACGTACTGGATCGATTTAATCAATTCAGTAATCGACCTGGACTTCCAGAAGAGATGTCAGCAGTTCTCAGAAAATTGGTATTACTTTATGGGCTCTGGAGTCTTGAGAAACATATGGCTACACTGTATCAAGGAGGATATGCTACGGGTCCCATACCCGCGCAAATTATCCGCGAAGGTATTCTAGACCTCTGCTTAGCTCTGAAGGGTGACGCGGTTGCTCTTGTGGATGCTATTGCCCCACCTGACTTCATCCTGAACTCCGTCCTCGGAAAATCAGATGGAGAGGTTTACAAGAACCTTCGATCTGTGATGACTCAATGTGAAAATGGGCTCCAACGGCCTAGCTGGTGGAAGGAAGTTTCTCAAGCTCTCACGTCCAAATTGTAAAAATTGTCATTTATAAATCTTATTAGCACAATATTATTATTTTCAATCAAATCCCGAACAAGCAATACGCGCATACATTGTAGTCAACCGTGATTTTAAAGGAAACAAATAGTGAATAATTTTTCAGTTTTAACATCCATGGAAGTCTATAAACATGTGATAATTTCCCATTTCGAAGTCGTAGGTAGATTTTTTGTCATGAACAATCAAATACGATATTATGCAATATATGTATTATTTGTAAGATGTTTCTTCCTATACATCATTGAAGTTGATGGGTGCTTATTGTTGACATGATACGGTCTAGAATCATAAGGGTGACAAAATCCTAAGCATGCCTATCAATCATGCCATTAAGGTTGATTCAGGTCGTCTTTCAGCAGTTCAGAAATCCTGAACAAGTTGCTTATCCGTAGCTTTAATTTTCGTTATACATTGTGTATGTTTTTAGTACGTAAAGTTCGAAATTACATCCGAAATTTAGAATACATAGTTATTTGTAAAAGCGTAAAAAGAAGATATTTTCGGACACGGTAATGGTTACTTATTATATGTATGTACTATTATATTATTACTACCAAAGTTAACTTTATCACATTTATTTTAATTGTCAGCTCCTGGAGTAGTACTTTGCTGCAGGTGTAACTGCAACAAGTAGTCTGTTAAAGCTGGAGCATGTGAGTACTGAGTACACTGTTTCAATAAGTGTAACTTATAACTGTAAACAACATGAGAACATGACCAATGACTACATTTAGTACTTGCGTGCCTTCTTAAACCATATAACAAACCATGAAACATTGTAGGGGTATTATCAAATATGTCCATGACTTTTCGAGTCGCGAAATTATTTTACACTATTACAAAATCGCATGTAACCGTTATGTGTACATCGTACATGTGCGATCTACATGTACATAGAGGTGGAGGGTGCATGTGAAGTATGTAATAAAAGGGAAATAACATTTTATTCCTATACATACTGTACGTAAGGTTTGTAGTATTAGTTTTATTCTATGAGTGGTAAATAAATGTTCGATGTGTTTTAAAACTCTGCTTTGTATTACAAATTGTGACTGACTTCTGGGGAATAAATTTGAGCAGTATGTTTGTACCAACCTTTATCTTCATTTTTTATCCCATCTTCGGCGTCTTCCGTCACTTCCACACATCATGAGTTGCTTCACGGAATGACAAGGCCAAGGCTGGTAATTCGTAGCATAATAATTCCGCTTTCGATTAAAATTCGATACACTGGATACACACTTATATTGCGTATATTATATATTAAGACATATTATAAGAGACATATTATATATTAAGACAATTATATTTCGGGAGGTTCATGTGGTCATGCGAATTTTGCTGATATTCTGTATTCAGGTTCAACAGCGGGAAGATGTGATATTTGCGAGAAGGATGTCAAGAATATGGCATCTCACCGATCATATCATCATAGCACCTCCATTATTTCCGACATTATGTGTGAGAAGGTAGACCCAAAAATTTGCTTGAAAAATTAGTTACAAATCAGTAGTAGTAAACTATATGATTTTTAATATAGGCGAACCTAATTGTTCAATTCGTCCCATTTTTGACTGGACAATATAATTTGTCGGTATATATGTTACAGAGAACCGTTATAGAGAACGGAAATTTATATGTTAACAATTGGAGAAAGTTTTTGAGGGAAGCATTTTCAGCCACCGGTACAGAGAGGAAACCGTTATAAAAAAGCCCGTTATAGAGAGGTTCGACTGTACTATAATATATAGTAGACTGTAATATATGTACTAAATTTTATTTCAGTTCCAGCTTCAGCGGAAACAGTCCTTATTTCAGTCCCACCACTAACATTGCTCAGGTTTACGATCGTTTTCCTGCCCGTTTTCCTACAGTTTAATTTTCGGCGAGATCAATCTCTTGTATTAGGGATGCGGAACCTAATTCCAACAAATGTTATTTAATTTTTGTGCCAACCTTATGAAAATAATGATAAATCTGCCCGTGTTGGATTAAATTTCATTTTACTCTCATAGGCTGGCTTCAATCCCCTGAGGCAAAAGGGCAAAATAAAAAATATGCCGATAATTACAGTTTTTCTATTTTGAGCACACAAACATGCAGGAAAACGACCGGAATCTGAGCAACACACTTGATAGTTGGAACGTTGGAAGTAATATCTTATTTGTATTCTGAATAAATTTTTGCTTAAAATACGTCATTGTGATCATCGTGGCGGAATCGTACGGATACAGGGTTGACGGGTTTAGTGTTTTGATGTGTGCGTGAGAATACACTTTTTCGCGTTTTGCGCGCGTTTTGATGTTATTTATACGCGTCTGTTACAGATGTGGGCAGACATTTGCTCGGAAAGCAACTTTGGACACTCATTTTGCTAGTAAGCACAGGGAGCGGAATTTTGCTTGCACGTTATGTGATTGGTTTGGGGTCAAATTTCTCCTCAATAGGCATATCGAACAAGTGCATGAAGGGATGAAGCCACCCCCGCCCAAGAAACGACAAAAAACATCAATTGATGCTTAGGAATACATCATTTTTCTGGAGAAAGCAAATTTGTGTCATATGCTTTTAACAATGATATATTCACAAAATATTGTGATATTGCTACTTGCGCCTACTTTGCTACTGGCTTTTAGTTTGCTACTGGCCGGTCTCTGAAAATTTGTCCTTTTTTAGCAATTTTCTTGAAAATTTTGTGTGTTAAGCAATTCCCTGAAAATTTCAATTGTGTTCTCAGCCATTCCATTGTTTTCGGGCCCGATACATATGATCTTTTTCACAGTTTTTAAAAATTTTCCCTTTGATTGAGTCACCTGATCGTTTTTCATTATTTTACATATTTTCTGTTGTTTATTGTTGTAATTAGAGGGGCAGTTTAGGCATTTATAAGCAATCATTGCATTTGCTCATCTTTATTTAAGTGGAATTTTTCGAAAAAGGAAGTGTAAAACTGAAAATGAATTTTAACATAAACCAAAAATAACCATAGGGTCCCTAATTGTGGCAGGTAACCTAAATGTAGCGACCTTGTAGTCTATGTTCATATAGAAACCTAGTACTAACGGTCGATTGACTTTAGTTTCACAAATAAAGTCAATAGTCAATACTTTTATCTTTCATTTGTGTCCGTGTGGACCTACTTGAATCCTGCTTTCATTCAATATCCTATTTGCTTGACTGTAAGATATCCTTGATCTGCCGCGAACACACTGAAACCCTACCTATATATATATATACTTTTTTAAATAACTGCGAATAAAAAAAAAATATAAACAAAAACAACGATTTATATTCACGTTTGTCAAACACGGGATATTGTGTCATATCTATATCACAGAGTGCAAGATTATTAAATTTTTATACTAATACACGTACCAATTAAGCAGGGTATAGTTGCTAATCAATAGATGCACCTTTACACCAAGTATATCGTTTTGTAATGATAGTGAGTCATTTTAACCAAGGCAGTGGAAAATGTGCTGACAACAATGGCCCGCGTGCATTGTCTGTTTTGTTATTGTCCCGAAGTTACCCCTGCAATTGAAGCGGATGAAAGTATCTCAAGTTTGCTGACTTCTATTTTCTGGAAGTTGTGCGTCGTTTTCAACGTGAATTTCCCGAGGAAATGGAAGTACTGGGACTTTTCCCGGGAGGTTTTTCCCTTTTGTGGTCGATGCAAAAATAAAATTGCCAGATTATTCAGATTGTTACATGACGTGGAGATGATCCAGCATCAGCTTCAGAGTATCGGCGCAACTTTGGCTGGAGCTGTCCTGGACTCTCAGCAACAATGGGATCGTCCCTTGGATCAGGTCACTTCTAACAAGGGTGCAGAGAAAGAGCGGCAGGAACCCCGGAAGTACACCTTTTTTCGAAGAAAAATCCGTCAAAGTAATGTTCTTTTAAGTAATACAATGTAAATGTAGAATTTCTAAAATATTTCGAAAATTCAAATTCCTGTCTATTATCTGACCGGAAATCTTGTATTTTGTTTTTACAATCAGGCGTGAATCCCCAAATTATCTTGAAAGACTGTCAGAATCGCTTGCTTCAAGTTTCGGCCTCGCCAAAGCTAAACAAGGCCAACCTGATCCAAGAAAAAATTGATGGTTCCAACGAAAGAGACGGCAATTTGGTCAAAACTGTTGAAATTGGTGGAAACAAAAATGTGAATGAACATTTGCATGACAGGGAATTTGCATTCCGGGATACTGAAGGTATCCAACAAGTTCATTCCTTGACTATTTCGTGTATACATATGCATTTATTATGTATAAATATAATGTGACATGTTCAGCAATCCTTACAAGCAAGCACAAACATTCCGGATCGGCGCATATTTAGCGCGAGAAAAAAAAGTCAAAAGCGCAGGCTTGTTTTTGGCCACCAAATACGACGCTTTATGGGCAACCATTTTCTGCAGATATTGTCCACAGCATCAGCGAAGAAATTTTTTCCAGTATCCAAATGCTACCGAAATTTCGAATGTCTGCGGTTGTCATGGGCCTTTGTCCTTTTACAGTTTTGTACAAAATACGACTTGAGAGGACTGCGCAGATTCAACAGACGTATTCTTCCTCCGCGCATTTTCTGGTGCAGATCCGACGCTTTATGCTTGTATGGGTTTTGTTGCAGCGTCACAGAATTTTCACTTAATGGTGTGTATTGTTGAACTTGCGTTGCAATGAGGAACATCTATATATTAGAATACACATGCAAATGTGCCGTGAATGCCAGTTGCAGAGCCGAAATAACATTGCAAATTTAAGATTTAAGATGGGTTTATAATTTAATATCCTTTAAGATGGCCATTATTTGTGTTTTTGAGAACGTTATTATTGTAACTATTTATAGAACCATCGGAGACGTTGATACAAGACATTCATGATGAATACGGCGATGATTTCGGAGACGACCGGCCCTGCAGTTATTTTGGTTCATGTGGTAATTGAAAATGTGATGATTCCTATATTAACTTGATTAAGTTTACGTTGAATCAGCAGTTTGGTTTATGGCTGATGTTGTTTAATGACTACGTACTTTATTTTCATTTCTAACTTAAAATTGAATTCGTAAACGTGTTTTTCGACAAAATGAAGTTGAAGATACCAAGTTTAATTAATTCTAATTTCGAGTGCCACTTACCATACTCGTACGAATTGTGTATAGAAATAGTGTTTTTCCTGGATTATAGAGTAAACGACATTGTTGAACAAAAACGGTAGTTTTATCGTTACTAACATAGTTGAAGTAAGAAAATAATAAAAATATGCTACTTTAACATATTTTAGAAAAAAAATTATTTGTGCAAGAAATAAACTTGTAACTGAACTTGGGTTTGTGCTGATATAGGAATTAAAGCTTTGAACTCGACAATTTAGGTATATAACCGAATATACATAGCCAGTCTAATTTCAGTATCTTATAAAACCCAAATTGTCAAGTACGAGTTTCTGGATAACATTTTCCGAACTTGGAATTAAATTTGATATACAAAATACAAATTGCTACTGGCGAATTGAGCCTGAACTGATACGGAATTTCAGGTTTTAAGCCATAAATGAAAAAGTGGGGGACGGCCTGATAGATTTTTGGAATATACATACATACAATATAATGTAATTAAATGGACCCACTATTTCATGGGGTTTGCCAAAAAAGTAGTCGTAAGTGTATGTGTATTTACGTATATTATACACAGGAGAAGCACACTTGGAAGTGGTTGATGTTGATGCCGAC
>JAQGBT010006079.1:0-13157 GCA_034698585.1 Disparrhopalites patrizii
TAAAATGGCTGTAAATTTCCGGTATACAAAACCCAAAGCATTTGCACGCTTGTCATAGAAATTACGCGTTAGCGATGGAAGGTTTGCTGCGATTCTTATTAAGCTTTAAAAGGGTTAAGCTTACGTAGCTTGCGCTCGAAAAATTGTTGATATCATAATTACTGGTTATATTTACATGAATGCGGCGTGGCTCCATATCAGTAACACGTGGAGATAATTAGAGCTTGTTATTAATTAAATAATTTGACCTTGCTTGTGCATAGTCATATCCTTATATAGTAGACAACATTATTGCGGCTTGAAATAAAGTCAATAAGTTCCCACGTCTGTCACACGCTTTTACTTAACTTGAACGAACTGCAATTACTTTTAGTGTCAGACTGGTTTATAATCTCTGGTAGCGCTTTCTATCAGAGATTTGCATTTCCGGTAACTGTGAAGAATTCCATGGTCAGCGTGATCAGTGAGAGTTATGTATGCACTATGCGCTTCATTGATGGCAATGATTACCAATAATACAGAGTAGGAAACCAAGCACTCACAATGAATTGGGTTTTTGGACTGAGAGGTCTTTTATTACAAACGTTTCTTATATACTAAATACAGATCTTTTGAAACATATGTATCTTATTAAGGATACCATGTAGAAGTTCTTTTTCCTGAGAGAGGAAAAGCTGAATAAAGAGAAATTGTTACACAAAACAATATAACCATAAAGAAGTGAAAGGACTTTTGTGCTGGACGCACAAAATAACATCATAAATCTAATGTCCTTGAAACGGACAAAGCTCTTCTTTCCTGTAAAATCCTACAAACGGAAGCTAAAGGAATGCATGAAACATAAACATAAAATACATTGAACTTACATAAAACTAAATGAGCAAAGCTCAAAAGATAAATGCTGAAAAGAACTTAATACAATATTACGGGGAAACTGAGACAGATCTCAATTTCTCCACACCCTACTAATTTCAGGGGGTCGTAAAACAAACACATGAAATTCATATTTCTTAATAAGTCTTCGCTACAGGATACCAGTAGCGTCCATTCTTCCAGACTCCTCCATCAGCAGTTGGCGGATGTAAGGGGTCCTCTTCCAAAAGTGGTGCGGAGGGTCCAATTTTTGAATCCTTAGTCATCACTGGGGAAGGTGTTGGTGGTTCTTCTTTCTTGTACTTCTTTGTCAGTTCAGGGGATTTGCCAAGGTTTATTACTATGCCACTTCCTTCCTGTCCTGGTGTGTATTTGACCGTCTTCATATCCGTTTCATGTCGCCATTTAGTTCGCATATAGCAACATTTCCATATCATTATGATGATGAGAGTGAGAACAATTCCTCCCATTCCAATGAGTAAGAATTCTTTCCACGCTAAGCCATGTTCTCCCAGTTTTCTCATGATGCTGGATTCTTCTTTCATTTTTTCTTTGTTGGCTTCTTCATTTTCTTCCCATCGTTCATTAAATACTTTTGACAGATTATGCAACGGGACTCTTGGTGTTAAGAACCAGTTGGCTTGGTCCATCAATACTGGGTCTTCATTTTCTCTAAAGGTGTACTTCATCATATCCCCGTTCCTGGTGATGCCATTCAGGGTGAATGTCGTCGTCAAGGTGAAGAGGAAAACATAGGTTGGACAATTAATGTTTCTTTTGCCAAGTTCTATGAATCCTTTATAGCAGTATATGTAATACATGCCATTGTAAATCTTGATCTGAGTGGTGATTGGGGGGGGGTGACCTCACTGTGACACATGCCCTTTTCATACACAATTTTGGGATCTAGTAAAGGGGGGCTGTTAATGCATTCTCTTGAACTGAGAATTGCAGGGTTGTCCCAATTTGCATTGTTGTCTGTCTGCACGATACAGTCCTCTTTTACATTCATAATCGCACTTGTAGGTCCTGTATAGTGATGTTCACAAATTTGATTGTCTTCACTGTCCACAAATAATGTAAACGGATCTGCTCGAAGTCTGGCCAAAGCATCAATTGTCCAAGGAACATCGAAACGAAGGTAAACTCCGAGTTGTTTGGGTCGGTGATCTTGCCAGCAATTGTAAAAATTACCGTATTCTATGGGGCACTTGTCAGGGGCACAGTCAAGGGTCATGTGTAGATACTTAACCAATTATATGTCCATTTTTCCTTTATTCCAGGCTCTTGCGGTGTCTTGAAAAGCTCTTTTTCCTTCACTGAGGTCTACACGGATGCGAGTTAAGACATGATCCACTTCAGTGTAGGCATCAATGGTGCTTTCAATTTTACCATGGAGATTTTCAACTTCAGCCGTGACATTGCGGAGACCTTCTTCAATAAACTGAATGCGCATTTTGAAGGCTTCCTGACCTTTTTCCAGCTGATCCACATCATCGATTATAGCTTGTTGTTATTTCTTTCCAGTTCATAGGTTCTATGGAGTGCATAACTGCTGACACCAAGTCCTACTAATGCTACAGCGGCAACGGCAATTAGGGCCACAGGATGTCTCCGTGTTCTTCTATACGTCTTGAGATGCGTTGTGTTCATGGGGCACATTTCATTTAAAGGTTCTAAGAACTGGGATCTGTAGGTTTCCGTACATAGTTTTAGAATTTTCTTTGAGAGATCCTTGGACAAGTCACGGAATTCCAGTAATAGGCATGGATTGATGAGCAAGATTTTCATGAGTACTGATACATGTCCCTCCGCCACAGGTAAGTAGTCCTTTCTCCATAGTACTGCTTTCCCTTGAGTGAAGGAGTGATCATCTTGTACATGTCGCATGGTGTTTTCAGAGTCTTGTTGTCTTTGTACTTCAGAGTCAGGGATGAGTCCGAACGGGTACAATGAATTTTGTCTTTCTTCTCCATTCACTCCCAACCCTCCTAAAGCAGTACCCAAGAGAAGGATGAGTATAAATGGGATAAAATCGGAAGAACGTCCATCTCCTCGACTGGTACTTGGCTGAGGAGAAGGAGATCGTTGAGGACGACGAGGGCCCGCCGGAGGAGGATTCGCCGGTCTCTGTGGAGGTGGTCTTGGATTTTCTTGGCCAGGTATATGTGGAATAAGAGCCGGAGGTGGTTCAATATTCACATTTGGTGGTCCGTAGAATGGGGGCATGATGGCAAGTTGAGTACCACCAAAACACTCGTCCAAGATTTCTGAGCCTTTGGCTGGATCGTCTTCTTGAATAAATTTTTGCAAATATTCGTCCGTTCTGGGGTCTGCAATCACCTGCACCAATGGAAGGCCCTTAAGACGTTTATTTGGAGGAGGTGTTGTGGATTTGGCTCTGGGGGGAGATGGGATATCCCCGAATATGTCCTTGAATCTATCCAGATGAACTTTATCAGTCAGAGGTGGATCCACCGGCATAGGAGAACTGGTACTTTTAAGACCGGTACTCAGTGTTCCCCAATCTTTTGGAAAGTTCTTCAAAGCATCTTTTTCCAATCTTTTTAATGACTTCTTTTTACGTGAGTCCGAGGATTCACGGGGCTTCTTAGAATCCGAAGACTCTTTCTTTTTACGTGAGTCCGAAGATTCACGGGGCTTCTTAGATTTAGTAACTTTAGCTTTGGAATCCGAGGACACCCTCCTAGACTGTGAGTCCGAAGATTCACGTTTATCTGTGGAATCCGAAGACTCCTTCCTTACTTTGGAATCCGAAGACTCCTTACTAGTTTGTGAGTCCGAAGATTCACTGGTTTTATTTCTATCTTTCTTAAGTTTATCCGAGGACAAACTGCTCGTATCCGAGGACACCTTTCTTTCATGTAACCTAGATCTAAAATGCCCTGCTGCCTTGTCTCTCCATTCTATTCGCTTATTTACTCTATCTAAAACTTGCTGTAAGCCAGGGTCTGGATTTGCTGAGCCAGGTCGGATTACACTGCAGGCCAGAGCTCTGGGAATGGAGTGAAACTCTTCTCTTGATCTTAATCCCACAAGTGGTCTTTTGCTGTCAAACTCTTGAGCACTGACATCCTTGGTGAGTATGTCAGCTGGTTGTTGAGAGCCGGCGATGTGGTCTGACTTCATTTCCTTCGCATTAAATACGAGCATTTTGAGCATTCGATCAGCCCATATCATGTCACGTACCGTATCACTCATTGCAACATATTCAGCTTCCTGAGTGGAGCAGGAAATGCATCCTTGTTTCTTGGCATACCAGCTGAATGGGGCATTCTTGATGAGACAAAGTCTCCCACTTGTTGACTTTGCTCCAGCTGTTTTGTCACCACTCCAATCTGCATTACTAAAACCATGAAGTGTGAGGGGTGCATCACCTTTCCTGGTATAGAGAATTCCATCAGTCTTGGTGCCAGCTAAATACTTGAGTACGCGAATAGCGGCTTTATGGGAAGGACCATAGCACGTCATGAAGCGGGCTAAGTAACACACAGGATATGCAATATCTGGCCGTGTGCACCGGGCTGCATATAATAGGGACCCGATGAGTTCTTGATATGGGAGTTCATTTTTGATATCTTCTTCTTTTTCCAGCTTGCAACCAGCTGCCATGAGTTGTTTAGGGAAATGTGTGACGTCACCAATGTCAAATCTGTTGATCATTTTTTCTATGTAGTCTGACTGATGAAGGAAGACGCCTTTATTATTTTCTTCAATCTGAATTCCAAGGAAAGTGGTGGCTTTGGCACATTTTGTGGCATGAGGTCCCTCCTTCTTCAGAGCTTCAAATATTTCCAGTAGTACTCCAGGTGTTTTCGCAACAGCCAATATGTCATCAACATAAATGACCACAAAGGCAGTTCTTTCACCATCATATCTAGCATATATACACAGTTGTCTGAATCCACTTTTCGAAATTGCAACTTCATCAAGGTCTTGTTAAAGTTGTCATTCCACTGTGCAGGTGCTTGCTTTATGCCATAAAGGGATTTCTTGAGGTGACATACTTTGTTTCCCACACGAAAGCCTTCAGGTTGTTGCATGTATAAATCATCTTTGTCCACATCAGCGTTGTGTGCAGCTATGGCTATGAGAAGACGGACAGATTCAAAACGGCTTACAGATGCAAACACGGTAATCAAAATCAATTCCTTCCTTTTGAGAATAGCCACAAGCTACCAGTCTTGCCTTGAATTTTCTTAGTCCTGTCATGGCATCATTCTTGACCACAAACACCCACTTGCTCTTAATTATATTCTTTTTGTGGGCAAGTCTTTCTGTCAATACCCAGGTTTTATTTGCAACCAGAGCATCCATCTTTGTTTCTACTGCTTCTAACCACTGATGGCGATGTTTACTGAACACTTTGGCCTCTTGAAAATTCTTTGGCTCAACAATGTCCTCAAGGGGTTGACATTCAATACTTTTCCGTTCTTCTTCAACCACTTGGGCACTCATGGCGAAAGCTCCAAGATAAGAGGGCATTCTGTTTATCCTGGAAGACCTTCGGGGGCAATCGTCTTCATACTCAGGTGATGGCACTGGTGGGGAAATAATTTCAACTTCACTATCACTGTCAAACACCGGAGCTTCTACTTCAGAATCAATTCCTTGTTCTTCTTGGAAGTAGTCATTTTCAGTAGTAATTTCAATATCTTCAAAGGGAGGACTTTCAGGCACAACTGTCACTTCAATGTCTTCAGGGGCATCTTCAAGGGACAGGTCAAACTGATCCAGTGATTCGAGGCTCCCGCTATGTGAAGGCATATTCAATGGGACTCTCGGATCTCCTGGCTTCACAATAGCCCCTTGTACTAATGTTTCTTCTGGTTTAAGGGAGTATAATGTTGCCATTTCTTCTTTGTTCCACCCAAGGTCGATCTGAGATACTGGCGTTTCAATGACCGTTACGTCTTTCACATTGTCATCAAACGTATCACTGTCCGGGTAGTACACAGAGTAATTTGTAGAGCCATAATATCCAACTAGAATGGCTGGAATTCCTCTGGGGTTGAGGCGACTTCCATCTTTTTCCGCCACAAAGCATCTTGATCCGAAAATTCTGACATGACCTATGGAGGCCTTTGTTCCGGTCAACATTTCAAAAGGGGTTTTTTCTTTGCAGTGTGCATTAAGGGTTCTGTTTAAAATGTACACAGCAGTCGCCATTGCTTGAACCCAAAAAGAAGGGGGCAATTTAGCTTGAATCAACATGGTTCTGGAGATTTCTGACACAGTCCTAACATCTCGTTCAATGTACCCATTTTGTTCTGAAATTCCAACAGCATTAAATTGATGAGTAATTCCCATGTGATTTAACCAGTTTTTGACAAGGTTGTTGGTGAATTCCGTTAGTGGATCTGTTCGAAAAACTTCCACCCGACTATTGAACTTTTCAACCTTGTTGTTGATATTTTGGATACATATTTGTAAGGCTTCTAAGACTTGTGGTCCGCTCTTCTTGTACAGCGAGTACAGTTCTCTGTAACAAGTGGCTTCATCTTTGAACAGAATGAAGTACACTCTCGGAAAATCCTTTTAAGTCTGGCACGCTAACCATTATTCCCATTTGTAATGCGCTATCAGCTAATGGGTCGCACCTTAATGCGCCACCAGCTGATGGGTCGCACCATAATGCGACCATGCGTCGCGCATAATCGCGATGGCGCATTAAAGTGCGACCCATTAGCTGATGGCGCATTGCTATTAGAAATAATGGTTTATGGGGCCAGAATTAAAAGGATATTGCGAGAGTGTACTTGTATCCATTTGGATGTTTTCCTACATGTCTTCTATATACAACATCGGCATGTAAAATTTGTCCAGGGCGTTGGGATCTGTGAGAAGGGTCTCTTCTTGGGCACGGTTTTCTGATCGCTTTTGCCTCCAGGCATGGAAAACAAGGGGTAGTCACTTTAATCATCAGATCGGAGTCACTCACGGCTTGCTTTTAAATGGTCCTGTTGATGTACTTATTGTTAATATGGCCCAGTCGTTCATGCCATAGGCTCATTTGTAGAGCATTGAGTGCGTTTGCTTGTGTTCCAGGAACCCACTCAAAGTTACATAATGGCAAGGACCGTTGATCTCGGGTTGTAAAAAGAACCTTTTTATTTTTTACACTTTCACACACGTAAAAGGGTTGGTTAAGGGCTGATCCAGAAATGTACCTCAGGTCATCTTTTAGTGTGTTAACTGAGATAATGTTGTTACCGCCTGGGATATAGCTCACATTCTTGAAGTAAATGACCTTCCATAAATTTTTCTTTTGGTTCACCAGAGCATTCACTCGAATTGTCCCATAGCCTGTGGCGTAATACACGCTGTTGTCTGGACCTCCAACAGCCTCCAATTCTCCATCACCGTAGTCATGGTAGGACTCAAACCATTTTGTGTCCCCACAAAAATGCTTTGTTGCTCCAGAGTCGAAAAGCCAGTCGTCATGATATGCATTCTTTAACTGGTCGACACTAAATCCAACGTGCTGTATGACCGCCATGTTTGCCTTGGGAAAGAAGCCTAAAGAGCGGCACATATTTGCATGGGCAGGGTGGGCACCTGACGTCGAGGGTCCACCTTGATTGTTGGATTGTCCTCCTGTATTCCCAAATACATTCTTTTTTCCTTTGTACGGTTGAGGAGGTGCGAGTTCTGGCACTAGACCCTTTTTTACTGCTTCTTGTCTTGCTTTGCATTCTCTGGTCCAATGCCCTTTGTTGTGGCAGTAGTGACAAGTGGTATCACTCTTCCACTTGAGAAAATCCTCTTTACTTGTGAAGCCCTTTTTTGTCTTTTCTGGGGGATTCTGAGGATTATTGGAGTTTCCCGGGTTGGCTTGATTGTTGCTCCCTTGTTGTCCTCCGTTGTTCTTGTTGCCTTTATTGTTCTGTTGGCCTTGATTCTTCTGATTCTGGGAATTTTGACCCTTATTGGGGTTGTTTTGGTTCGCAGAATTGGCTCTTTGCACAGGCTTTGCTTCTTTATCTTTGTTGCCCGTGGCTTCCAACTTTAAGCCTTGCATGTCTTCCCATACTAATACTCGTCGATTTAATTCTGCTTTTGTCTGTTCAGCCTCCTTCAAATTAAACCAGGGAGCCAGCAAGTCTTGATACTTTTTTGTCTTGATATTTTCTTGCTTAAGCCGGCAAATACATAAACCAACCCAGCGTTGTTCTTGCATGTTTTCCCCTAAAGCTGCCAACTTGATTTAGTAATGTTCCATTTCCTTGAGGTACATACTAACCAACTTGTAATCCAGTGGGTTGACCATGCTCATCTCCAAGGTGATTGCTTGAATGGATTGTTGCCCAAAGCCAAGGAGCAATTCCTCCAATTGATGCCAAATCCCATAAATTGTGGTTTGGCAGCGAACCATCTTGAGTACATCTGTCATTAGAATACTTCTCATGACTCCCATTAGGTATTCCGTATCTAGTTTATACTTCTTTACTTGTTATTCGGTCAATAATGGTGGGTTTAAAACCGGAGGGATATCGCTTTGAGGAGTAAGGTAGTAAGCATGACCTGCTGCCAAAAATTGACGTTCCAATCTCATTCTCCAGTCTTGATAATCTGCGGATCCTCTTAACTTGTTTGTGCCTCTGTAATCCACTTATTTTGGTTTATACTCTTTAGTATTGAGTATAATCGGCTGAATTATAGGTGCACCTTGACCTCCAGCGAGCGCTTGTTGGATTGAGGCCAGCATCTGAGCATTTTGATGGGCCGCAATTTTTGCTAGGGCTGCTGCTAGTTCTTGTGGACTTATTGGGGTTCTTGTTTGTCCACCGGGGGAAAGCAAACCTCCATAATTTGGGGTAAGTGCTTCTCCGTGTGCTCCAGGTATAGGAATCGGTTCACCTGACATTGTGTGAGAAGTTCTGAATAGTCTGATGGCGTCACCGAAAGGTATAGTTGGATCCTGGTCAAAGGTTTACTGTCTCTGACTTGTGCAGGTTCGTGTAAATTTTCGTCCAAATCTTGTTGAAGGAGCTCTGTATTTCTTTCTTCTAGGCGGTTTTGTTGTTTTAGAACTAAGGATTGGAGTTGTTCTTCTAATCCCTCACTTACTATCTTTCTGGGTTCCGGTGTTTTCGGCCTCGGTGGGGGATTTGGGTATAGGGATTGTTGACTGGTTCCAGGCTGGGAATCAGTGTGTTGACTGGGGTCGGATGTTCTTCGTTTTCTTCTTGTTTGACCTTCCAAACCAGGATTTAAATCAACTGATTTGCTTCTTGTTTTTCTTCCAGCCAGTCTTAATTATTTCTTTTTCTGGGTGCTTCTCTTAGAGTAAATCCTCTTTGACAGTTAGCTGCAGACCGAAAGTAATTTACTGCTGATTTCCAGAATTTTTCGTTTGCCTCTTGATCATCCACTGGATTGAGATAAATAATGGGCCAGATCTTATGACACTGAGCCACTAGTTGCCAACCGAATTCAGTTGGCCAGGTGTGATCTTCAGGTAGGGGATCTTCCGGGTCGTCAATTCCGAAAAAGAATTCGTACCAATCTTCAAAAGGGTACTTCTTGACTTGAATGTCCAAGGAGTAAAAATCCAACCAGTCGATGTCAAAGTAAAACTTTAAACTTCCACACCAAGTGATGAGTTTCCAGTCAAATTCACACTTTCGATTTAAAATGCGAAAAGGTGCTTCAACTTCCTTGTATAGGTCTTCAACGGTCCAGGAGGCTTCCGGAACCGTCTCTTCTTCGTCCCAATCCGCAAAGGGGAGTTCACGAATGAGTCCGTAAGTAAATGCTTGTCTTGGCGAAAATAAAATATTGCCGTGATGAACGTGAATCAGTCCCGAAAAATCTGGAAGATATGTTGAGATAAATCCCCAGTTTGTCAGGGCAATCCGATAATTTTTGGAGCCACTCAATTCTTCAATAAGAACAAAGGTGACTGGGATCGCCAGGATGATTCTTGTTCCTGTACACAGGACTTTAAAAAAAATTGGTCTGTGAGTACTTACAAAATCCGAGGACTTTGAACAAAAGAAAAAACTACACGTAATTCTGAAAATTCGAAAACTTCCAGCAATTACCTGATCTATCCTTCTGGAGAAATCCGAGGACGTCTCAAAAAAAATCCGAGGACTTTTGCTTCTATTGATTCTATTTCTTTCCTAACGGCTCTTTGTAAATCCGAGGACTTACTTACATGAATCCGAGGACTCATAAGCATCTAAAACCTGACTTAATGATCTTTGCAAATCCGAGGACTTGCATGCTTGAATCCGAGGACTCAAAAAAATTCTAGATCTTTTTAATACATTACTTGAAATCCGAAGACTTAAAAAAAACGAAATCCTAAGACTTCAAAAAAAATTCTACTGACTTGAAATCCGAAGACTTCAGAGAAATTCTAAGGTCTACCGGAAATCCGAGGACTTCTGCACATTTTCTAATTATTTCCTAGCACTTTACGAAATCCGAGGACTTCAAAATGATCTAAGTTCTAAGGAAATCCGAGGACTTCCACACACAAAAAAAACAACTGTCACAAGACAATTTTCACAGTACATGTCTTAGCTACGAAAAAAAACTGAGAACTTTTTATTTTTCCGCAGCACTCTCACTTGTACGGAGGCAAGCTTAGCACATTCGTGCTGATAACGTGTGACGAATTCTATGGTCAGAGTGACCAGTGAGAGTTATGTATGCACTATGCGCTTCATTGATGGCAATGATTACCAATAATACAGAGTAGGAAACCAAGCACTCACAATGAATTGGGTTTTTGGACTGAGAGGTCTTTTATTACAAACGTTTCTTATATACTAAATACAGATCTTTTGAAACATATGTATCTTATTAAGGATACCATGTAGAAGTTCTTTTTCCTGAGAGAGGAAAAGCTGAATAAAGAGAAATTGTTACACAAAACAATATAACCATAAAGAAGTGAAAGGACTTTTGTGCTGGACGCACAAAATAACATCATAAATCTAATGTCCTTGAAACGGACAAAGCTCTTCTTTCCTGTAAAATCCTACAAACGGAAGCTAAAGGAATGCATGAAACATAAACATAAAATACATTGAACTTACATAAAACTAAATGAGCAAAGCTCAAAAGATAAATGCTGAAAAGAACTTAATACAATATTACGGGGAAACTGAGACGGATCTCGATTTCTCCACAGTAACTGTTGCTTAAATTCACCCTGCAAGTTCCATACATCTTATGTGAACGTTGCCCGAACCTACCAGTTCCAAATATTTCCTTTATCATGTGTCCAACTTCTCTCTGAATACAATATAAAGTTTCAATTTGCTCCTGTTACCTCAGAGTGATCTTATTGAATCATTCTATTAATTTAATCTATAAATTACATATTTTATGTATGCCGAACAAAGATTTTAAGATGGAAATATTTATTGTGTGTATTATTTCTGTTTTGTGGTAGTGTGAAATGTCTGATTCACGCAGTACTTTCCGTAGCACATACATATTTCCATTCCTTTGTTTGACTATTATGTATCTTTATGCGTTCATTCTTCATTGTAATGTGTTCTGTGCGAACGATTCTCCCTCTAAGCTAGCATAAGAGATAAGAGCGTTGTATTTTTCTGGATTTATTTCCGCCGCCCATATTTCTGAATAAACCTGTAGTCAGATTTTTAGGAAATTTTGTTCTTGAACCGAGCCCGGCATCTATTTCATTTTTCCTCACATCCTTGTCATAATCTTGCCACAATTAAAATTTCGCATATTAAAACAATGAGCCCCAAAAAATTTGCAAATGGAATCAGCCAATAAATTTTCAAAGTTTGAGTTGAAATTAAAATATACCGTTTTATGCTCCGCCAATGCCATTCCTACCAAGGGGCGAAGCTCTTTGCATGGTGCTCTTTGCATGGTACATCAACGCCATCTACAGATGTTTGACCAATCAAACTCTGGCCTATTTTCATTCGCCACTCCGCCCAACGCCGCCATCGGATGTTTCGCATAGATTCACATGTTAGGCCACATTTCGTTCACACAAACGCTTCTTGATAATGCTAATTTTTGCACCCATTCAGTATTTGACAAGTAGAAAGACTACAGTGGAATCTCTCTATAACAACATTGAAGGGAAAGGAAAAAAATAAAAAATAAAATATGCACCTTACATGTACGAATGGCAGAAAAAATAATGTTTTTATAGAGAAATGTTGTTATAAATAGACTTCTTATAGAGAGACTCCACTGTATCTGCGTGGAAAGCAGTTGCGCGATACGAAGTTTGAAAGCTTAAATGTTTTCCTGGCGAGATTTCCTGATGAATTTGAGTTGCAAGGATTATGTACTATATCAACTATATATACACAATCAAATACTACACTCTAATAGCAAACTTTCATATATTAAATTTGATAGGCTAAAGGCTAAATTTTTACAGCAAAAAATGTCTGTGAGAGAACAATGTCAATTGGTGTAAATTGTGATAGATAAGGAACACGCAAATGTCATGTAACGCGTGGCAAAATTCTGTACTGGATTCCTGCCTCAAGGCATCAAGGCACAAGTTCTTCTCCAGGCTTTGCCCAATGTAGGTCGTCGTTTCCCCCTCCTGATAATTTTCGTTGTCTTTTGGAGAAAAATATTGGATTAAAAAATTTTCAGCTTACAAGTGCAATCCGAATTAACTTAGAAAAATGGTTCGTATAGGATTCACTGACCCGATCCTCCTCGTAGTATGGTTTGTCCTCACCGTGTACTTCCTTTTGGTGCGAAAATCCCGGGCGCGGAAATTCATCGAGACAATACCTGGTCCTTACTTGATTCCATTTTTGGGGAATGTCGCACACATCTACAATCTGGACAGTAATCTCGCAATTATATATTTATACATCTGTAGTCTTAAATTCTTTGGGTTTCTCAGCGCAGTTTATTGTGTTTAAGTGTGTTCTCAGCGTTTATTGTGGGTCTAGAAAAAGCTACACGAACATCGACGAGGAATTGGCCAAGTTTTATCAATTTCTCCGCGCCAAGTTTCAACATTATAATTGCTTACAAAATTATTATTTTTTACCTTTTTATAATTTCATTAATCGATGCAAACCAAAGTCGTTTTTAAATGTACCATGAGTATGACCTTAGAAATTAGGACAACTAAATTTCGGTGATTTATAATTGATATAGTTATTCAAACATTTGTTTATGTTTTTTAGTTAACAAATTTGTGTGTATGAGTGCTTCATATTGCGTAAGTTATCATAATTATGTACTAATATAATTATTTTATCGCAATAAAAATCAATCGGAAATGCTTT
>JAQGBT010006080.1:0-13151 GCA_034698585.1 Disparrhopalites patrizii
TTTCTGTTAAAACTTGAATAACTTGAACAATTTGACAGAAGCAAAGAACCGAAACGCTGTTACTGGAGTTTGAAGTTGGTTTTGGTGAAAATAAGTCTGGAAAATTGCAATTTGGGAGAAGAAAAATTGCTCCGTTCAGTTGTGTTCAAACCCATGGTGGAGCGTTCATTCTTTCTCAATGCATTATCAATTTTTGTACCCAACAATCAATTCAATTCATACAGCAGCATGTCGCGATGACGCCTAATTCACTTAATTCACTCAAAATGCTTTTGAATTTTGTGAGTGAACGCGTTCAATGAGTTAATTGTTGCATGTGTGCTCTACAGCTTTATCTGTCTCTAGCTTTCTCTTTAGTTTTATCTATTTCTAGCTTTCTCTTTAGCTTTATATATTTCTAGCATTCTCTTTAGCTCTATCTTCAGTTCTTTCTTGCTTTCTCGTTAGCCCCTTCAGCTATATTTCTTGCTTTCTTTTGTACATCTGACAAGCTTTTAGCTTTATTTGACTTTCTCTCTCTTGTTTTTCATTTTTTCAGCTCTCGCTGACTTTGAGCTTCCTATTTTGCTTTTCCTTTTGTTTTTTTGAACACATCCCATTTTCAGCTTTGCTTTCTCTTTGTTTTGCATACCTTGCCTATGATTTTTTATCCTCTCTCTTTAGTTTTTGCTCTTTCTGTTTCTTTCTCTCTCGGTTTCTTTTCTTTTGCCTTCTTCCGTTTACTTCCTCTGTTTTCTCACTTTTCTCACTATCTCTCTTGCCTGTTTCTGTCTCTTTTTGTCGCTCACTTTCTGTTATTTTGTTCTCGCTTCCTTTCTCTCTCACTCGTTTCGCTCCAACTTTATTAATAAATGATTAGATGATTACCATTAAAATAATTTAGGTGAACCATGAACATTGTACCACTGGCTCTCATCTGGAGCCGAAACTGAGTAAATACTGCTGGATGGAGCGAAAAGCGATTTTGAATAATTGTGTTAACCGAGGACCCAGACACATTTGTTATAGCACAAAAATTGTGATTTCACCCGCAACTTGTGGCTCTCCCAGATTTCTTGATTTTCGTGGGCGTTCAAGTTCCTTTCTTTCAATCTGAACAAATAAACCAGTGACGTCCGTCGTGAATTGTGAATGAGGTTTCTTTAATTGGAAATCCTCGTCCTTTTCTAATTCCATAGCCACCTGGATTTTTGCCTCATTATGGTTTAAATTTCAGTATGTACAAATGGACCTTTTACTCCCTAAATTTTTCCTAAACGAAAATTTTAAAAAGTTGAAAAATTTTAATATGAAGAATAGAAAGCTGCGGGTTTTGCCTGTAGTAGAGAGAATATATAAGGAGATTCCGACAATTTGTATTTGAAACTACTCATGCTTTCCCAATTACGAAGTGCCAAAGAAAAGGAAGAAAATGCCATTAATATATACGTCTTTATTAATGCTTTATTAATACTCACAACGCTTACATTTTTCTATAGAATTATCAACAAATACAGTGACATATATTTCCTTGAGGGTGAAAAATAAATGCGGGGTAAATAGGAGAAAGTTGGTTCGGGAGAAAAATTGTTCCCAAGCAAGGTCATCTAGCGGTACATTTCATCAATCACATCCTTGTATTTGTCGTATACCACTTTCCGCTTCAACTTCAGTGTTGGACCTGTGTATTTAAATTAAAAATAATTATTTCAACAATTAGTTGGCTGCAAATTTTTATTTCCAGAAAATAGCTAACAGCTCTACATAATTTGTTTCTGCAATTTTTCTTTTTGAACGATATTTTGCCGAATTATCTTCAATTTCTGTGTTTTCCTTGCTGTGAATAAAATATTTTAAAGGGGGTTGCTCTCTTTCAAGGCATGACTGTAACGTTAATTAAAAGTGACTACACTAGAGTTCTGTATCGGTTACTTTATTTCCCTTGCGAACTTGAAATCGTACTTGAAATCTAATTTTCAAGTCCGTTAGTTAAACAAAATCCGAAATCAGATGAAAAACCAAGTTGAAGTTATTCCAATTTCATTTAATCCAAATTGCCAATATTGGTAATTGAATGAGAAATTCAGCAATTAATTTGAAAGTGAAGTCACAATTGGAACTGGCCAGTATAATCGCTAATATAATTGCTAATTTCAATTGCATTTAGCAATAAAGCTTTTTCTACATAAGATAACAAAGAACAATCTGACTGAAACAAAAATAGTAAATTTATAGATTGCAATTAGAATATAATTGGAAGCGAGAAAATAAGCAAGAGGTTTAAATTTATTCTATATTTGTCTACGGAAATTAGTACGTACATATGTAATTAATGTAATATATATTATGCTTGCTTAAAATTTGACAATAAAGCAATTATAATTTATAATTACAAAATTACGTTGTCGTAATTCATACAAATTTTTAGTTTCAGCAAGAAGCAAAAACTCGTAAATGAACTTGATTTTGGGCAGAAGCAGAACTGGAACTCGACGTTTTAAATAAAAGATAATTTAATCAATTTAAAGTCTTGTCAAAAAACTAATTTAAAAAAAAAGGCTAATATGAGTATCTATGTAAAAAATATTTGAAATTGAACTTGAACTGATAAGGAACTCTAGACAACATTCATTTGTTAACCTTTGGCCTTGTGAAAACCATTCTGTTCCTCATACCAAATATTTGCTCTTCACTTGCTGTCGGTAAATATAATTGCAACTAAAAAATATGTATACATAGTCCTACGTATATAAATGATATCGGGTTTTTCCAGACGGTTACTTAGCTATACGTAGGAAGAATAATGTTCCAGGCAAAATATAATAGGAATGGCGTTGAACAAAAGGAAAAAGCAATTAAAATCCCCGTATTTACCCAATTCTCCTCCGGGAATGGAGAAATCCGTGGGAAGGAAGCGCCACTTCTGGAGCTTTTGAGCATTGGACACCGCCTGGGAGTTGACTCGGTTGATTCCCTTTTGAATGGCGTCTATGAGCTGTACATGGAAAGGTAAGCATTTTAATTTTTAAAGTTTTTTTTTTTGTGGTCACAAATATAAAGACTTTTCTGTGGGGAAAAGTAAATAGTTTTTGGGTATTTTTTTGAAGCTCCCATTTCTCCACTTACCGTTTGGTTCTTCATTTGATATAATTCCCGGAGGACATCGCTCACAGTGTTGACCATGCACTTTCCATTCTGTTCAATCCACTCTTTGACCATTCCCGTGAGAGCTTCCAAAGGTACTTGGGTGTCTTTGTCCACTTCAGTCTATTTTGGGGGGAATAACAAAGAAGAACCAAAATTACCAATTTTCAAGGCTGGAGTTATTATGTTAAAATAAATCCACGTGGGTATACATTTTTTCTAGCTCTTCCTGCACTTTCTCGCTTTAGCTTCCAGAATAGAAATCTGGAATTTCTTTTCCTGGGATTTTTTTTTAATGATTCTCTTAGTACTTTAGAGTTCCTTATTGGTTACTTTATTTTCATTTCGAACTTGAAATCGTACTTGAAATTGAATTCTTGCAAGTTGGGATTTGAAAAAAAAATTAACCTGGTTAAAAATCCGAAAGTTGGAATTTAAGTCCAATTGCGTTCAATCAAATTCCAAACTTTACTCTGGTAATTGAACAACTACTCCAGCAATGAATACGAAATTGAACTTGAAATTAAAACTCGCGAGTACAACTGCGATTTCAATAGCAATTTGAATTGGGATTTGAATTTTACATACAATATATCAATAACAATTTCAATTGCGTTTTAATTTTCACTGGCGATTTCACTTGCGATTTTAATTTAAACATTTCACTATCGATTTAAATTTAAATATTTCAATATCGATTTAAATTTAAATATTTCAATATCGATTTAAATTTAAATATTTAAATTGTGATTTAAATCTAAATATTTAAATAGCGATCTGAATTTAAATATTTAAATAGCGATTTAAATTTAAATATTTAAATAGCGATTTAAATGTAAATATTTAAATAGCGATTAAAATTTAAATATGTCAATAGCGATTTCAATTGCGATTAAAATTTAAATATGTCAATAGCAATTTCAATTGCGATTAAAATTTAAATATTTCAATAGCGATTTGAGTTTAAATATTTCAATAGCAAGCAATCAAGTTTTTTCTACACAATATTTCTAGAATTTTCTAATTTTCATTAAATTAAATTTGCTACTGAAATTGATACTCGCCGATTGAATTTAAACCGATATTGAATTCTAATTTAATTGTCCTTTTTAGTAGAGATAGAGACTATCAGCTAACCTTAAGAGTGAGGAGGATTGAGAGAAATTTGAGGCGATCTGCCAGGACCACAGCTTGACTGACGATGGGGATCTCATGCTTGATTTTGTCTTCAATGGGCACTGGAGCAATATTTTCTCCTCCGGCGGTGATGAGGAGCTCCTTCAATCGTCCCGTGATGTACACGAATCCATCCTCATCCACGTGGCCAATGTCTTCCGAATGAAGATAGCCATCCACGTCAATGGCCGTGAGGGTCTTCTCCAGCTGGTACAAATATCCCATGGAGACATGTCGACCTCCGATTAAAACCTCGCCGTTCCCGTCCTTATCCGGATTCCCAATCCGCGTCGTACAGCCCGGCAGAGACTTCCCACAACTCCCGAAACGGAAGCAGCGTTCCAAGGCCATGCAATGTGGACCACAACATTCGCTCATCCCGTAGCACTAGACATACACGATTACCGATTGCATATGTACTTACCCATTTTAGCTAAAATATTCGCGTTACAATACAATTTGTATTTTATTTATACAAGACTTATTTTATATTTGATTTATACAAGGCTTTCACGAATTATAAAAGTTGGATTTGGATTAAACTCCGGATTAATTGTCAAAAAATTATTCGGTGGATGAGGATTTTAGGATTAAAGAAGGAAGAAAGAAGCCAAATTCGGACTGAAAGAGACGGAGATTAGTAAGAAAGAGGGAAATGGAGAAGCAGAAGACGAAAAGTTAGGCAGAGATTATAAAGAAAGAGAGAAGCATTTGAAATAAGAAGACGAAAATTAGAAAGAAGAACAAATTGAAAAATCGAGACAAAAATTGAAAATAGATAGATGAAAATTAGAAAGAAGAAGAAAATTAAAAACAGCGAGACAAAAATTAGAAAGAAGAAGAAAATTAAAAACGGCGAGACGAAAATTAGAAAGAAGAAGAAAATGTTAAAAAACAGGAAAATTAAAACGAAAATTAAAAGAGCCAAAAATTAGAAAGAAGGAGAAAATTACAAGAGAAAAATCAGAAAGAACAAGAACATTTAGAAACGAGAAACGAAAATTAGAAGTAAGAAAAAAATTTAAAAAATACAGGCAAAAATTAGAAGAAAGAAAAAAAATTAAAAAATACTGGCAAAAATTAGAAGAAAGAAGAAAATTAAGAAAAGAGACACCAAAATTAAAAGGAAGAAGAATATTTTTAAAAAATACAGACGAAAATTAGAAGGAAGAAGAAAATTTTAAAAAATACAGACGAAAATTAGAAGGAAGAAGTAATTTTTTAAAAAAAATAGAGACGTAAATTAAATCAAGACATACGGAAAGCAGAAAGAAGAAGACGAAAATTATATAGAATGAAAAAGTAAAAACGACACGAACATTAGTTAAAAAGGAAGAGGCAAAAATTAGTTCAACAGGAAGACAGATTTTGTAAAGCGATGGAAATGAAAAAAACGAAGCACGTCTAAAGGATTCTAAATTCGAACAGGATTGCGTACATATAATGCTGCGGTAAAAATGAATCTGGGATTTAATGTTGGATTACGTCATCCATACAATCCAGATTCATAATACTGTGATTTTAATCCATAAACCAGCAATGCTATATAAGCACCTGAAAGATGCAATAGTGCCAAACCTTGTATTGAGCAAATATTGAACGGCGTCAAAATAATGCTTTTAATTAGACCCTATAGTTAAAAGGTTTCTAGGTTTTGTAGGTCCGGTCAAAGGATTAGCTAGAGGCAGTAATAAATGTGAGTGGTACCTCGGCAACGACGATGTTTAAGGACATGAAGTACTTGACAATTTCCTGAGAAATGGGTGCGGCCCCACTCACTTGGAAGTCGCATCTGGTGAGTCCCAGGGCGTCCCTGATTTTGGAGAGGATTAAAAAATTGGCAATTCTGAAGGACAGCGTCTCCGGATTGGGGATTCCTTTCAACCTCTTCATATTATATTCCATGGCATGCCCCTTAGCCCATCGCCCCAAAGTCCTCGTCAAAGCCCCGGACTTCCTCCCCTTCTCCTGGATCTTCTCAAACATCTTCTCATACACCCGGGGGACGGCCAAAAACTTGGTGGGCTTCACCTCCTTCATCGTCTGGACCAAGGACCCCTTCAAGGCATCCTTGTCCCCAAAATAGACGGAGGCACACGCCGTGATGGAAATGTAGATGTCCGCAATCTGCGCCGCCACGTGACTTAAAGGGAGGAAACTGATAATGTCCTCCAGGAAATCCTGGACCCCGATCCATTGGCAATTAATGTAAGCCGTCCAGGTGAGGTTATCATGGGACAGCATCACTCCTTTCGGATTTCCGGTGGTCCCAGAAGTATAAATTAGGGTACAACACTGATTGATGGCCAATTGCTGGAGTCGTTCCTCCAGGAGCAAGTCATCCTGATCGTTTCCCAAACTCATTAGCTGGGACCAACTGAGGACTCCTTCCGCCTTGGGTTCGCCCTGGTACTGGACAATGGCTTTGAGATCTGGGAGATGATCCCTCATGGACAGGATCTTGCTCAATTGCTTCTCATCCTCCACCACGAAGATGTTGGCTTTACTGTCCGCCGCGCAGAAGGCACAGGCTTCGGCGGAATTCGTGGTGTAAATCCCGGCGGAGAATCCACTGGAAACAAGAGCAAAGGACTAACTTGTATTTTTAATGAAAAAGGACATCCAGTCAGGATATATTCAACTGGATAAGGCAATTTCACATGTGATGGGCATGTCCAAAACGGAACAAGTCCAAACGGGGTAATGACTTAAATTAAATATTCATAAATAAAATGAATTTTTCATCAAATAAAAAACAATCGACTAGAGCTTTCTCAGGTGCCTTTTTGAGAGGTCGCAGGCCAACGCAATTATTTTTGTAAAATATTCATGACATTTATTTTGTCCACTAGAAATTGTTATAAATAATTGTCCATCTCTCCTGAAAATTCCCAAATTAAATTGAATGAATTTTGGAACTAACATTCTTTCATATTTATTTCTTTTGAGAATAAATCATGTCACTTTAATATGACGTCGCCATATGACGTCATCAATATATTGATGCCAATACTTCACGTCAATATTTTTCCTTCAAGAGAACTTGCCTTAACATTCCCTATTAAACTGGACAATAGTCCATATAGATTGTGTGCTTTTCCTGGGGGAGATTAAGCCCGTACATTGTCCGTCAAAAACGTTAATTGCCTCATGTACCTAGGTATATATGTATGTACATGCATATACGAAGGGAAGGGAGCCATAAAACGTAATAAGTCCATTTGTCAAAATGTTCAGAAGAGGCGGAAGAACTTCTTTCAAATTGCATCTCAGGGTCATAATTTTGAACTTAGCTCGGTTTGTCTCGCTACTTGTCATACTTAGCCTTTTTTCGGATTGTGCCCTATTCTTATTCAGGCGTTTTCCTTATTCTTTTTTGGGGTATTTCTTTTTTACTTTCTCCTTGCTATTTTTGGGGTATTATATTTTTACTTTCTCCTTGCTATTTTTGGGATATTATATTTTTACTTTCTCCTTGCTATTTTTGGGGTATTATATTTTTACTTTCTCCTTGCTATTTTTGGGGTATTATATTTTTACTTTCTCCTTGCTATTTTTGGGGTATTATATTCTTACTTTCTCTTTGCTATTTTTGGGGTATTATATTTTTACTTTCTCCTTGCTTTTTTTGGGATACTATATTCTTACTTTCTCCTTATTATTTTCTGAGCTTTTTTCTTATTCTTTTTTCAACTTTCCTATTATTTTTGGTCGTTTTTCTTGTTCTTTGATTTTTTTTCTTTATTATTTTTGGTCGTTTTTCTTGTTCTTTGATTTTTTTTCTTTATTATTTTTGGTCGTTTTTCTTGTTCTTCTTTGATTTTTTTCTTTATTATTTTTGGTCGTTTTTCTTGTTCTTTTTTGATTTTTTTTCTTTATTATTTTTGGTCGTTTTTCTTGTTCTTCTTTGATTTTTTGTCTTTATTATTTTTTGATGGTTTCTCTTTATTATTTTCTGATGTTTGATGCGTTTGTGCTTGCGATTATTATTTTTTGACCTTTCTTATTCGTTTTTAACGTTTCTTCAGTTTTTGGGGGCTTTTTTGTTCTTTTTAAACTATCTATTTGGAGCTTTTTGTTATTTTTTTTAACTTTCTTATGATACTTTTTCCCCTTATTATTTTTTGTGTTTTTCTATTCCAATTCTTTCATGATTTGAAAGCATTACTCTGTTTCTTTCATTTTTCAGGCTCCTTATTATTAAAAGTGTCATTCCTATATTCTGTACAATTAAAGTTCATTGAATTTTCGTTTATTTTTCGGCCTTCTGCACTTATTATTTTTCAGATTTCTCCAGTCATGCAATAACAATTAACGAAAGATTTACCCAGCAAAAATGGCTCCCAAATTCGATAGGAACCACGGTGGAGCATTAAATCCCAGAATACAGACAGAATGGTAGCGCTCCAAGCCCAGAGCGATGAAAGCCTTCGCCACCGTCCGAACATCCCTGTAGTATTGCCTGTGATGGGAATTGTCCCATTGTCCCATAAAGTATAGAAATGAATATTTAAAACAGATAAACATCTCATCGATTACCATAAATTGCTCTCTTTTATCATGTGTTTAGTTTCAAAAAAAAATGGAAGAAAATGTGTGTCATAAAACAGGGCAACAGGGGGAAAAATCTTCAAATATTCATACGTATATGTCCATTGCTGCCATTCCCCATCGTCCCCTTTAGTGGCAATGGCGATGCGGTTGGGGGCTCGATCCGCCGCTTGCTTCACGATTGACGGCACCGAGATGGGCCTTCTTTTGGCAAATGGGTGATGTGAGCCTCCCGTCCGAAGCTGCACCGCCCCTTCGGGCTGGCACGTAAACACGGCCACGGAAGGCAATATTTGGTCGGGGCCTTTATATGCAATACCAAAAAAAAAATATATTAAAATAATCACTCCTATATTTATATATATTTATAGATGTACATATTTCCCTATAAATACTCATTTACCCAATAATGTCACATATGGGAAGGGGTAAAATTTTCAAGGTAAATTATTATTCTACATCGCCCCCATGTATTTGTGAAGGTCATCATGTCGCATATGAAATCATCATTAAGCATTATTACACAAAAGGCGAGTTCTTTCGTTCCGAAGGAGGCCTCATTTTAACTAGATTTTAATGACCTATAGATAATAAATTATCGGAGGAAAACTATGGACAATAAAGAAAATACATAAAAGCAACATGAAACGTGCAAAATGGTCATTTCTGTGTGAATATGAATTGATAGCAATTTAGCTATGAGTATAACAATAGAGACCAACTGATCAGTATAATTAGGCATAATGACCGTTAAAATGGGGATAATTCCACACAGAATGGAATTCCCCTGTGCAAATTGCTATTGATGGAGTCATTTACTATCTCCTCATTTTCTCCTTCTTTTACATGGACAGCCCTATACATTATTAGCATATTATCATTCATCTAATAATCATGTGAATGTGACTGAGATAATGAATTAGTGGGGATGACCTTGTTTGGTCAGCTGCCAGTGAAATGGGCCCTTGAAAATTATAAATGGATCAAATTAAGATTAATGGCCGTTCACATGTGAGTTGTTTTCATTGTTGTGCTATATAGCTCTTTATAGAAGTGGATACACATGCTTGGCTAGGTTTCTGGACACATTTACGTCATAGTAACGTAATTACGGCGTTAATTAATTATCAAGCATATTAGTAGAACAGTTAAGCGTGCCTTTTCATAGTAAAAATAATGGGACATATTCGATACCAATTGCATTTTCGTCCTATTCCAACCAAGAGTAGGGATTTTTAATCCATAAAGATAAAATTACAACTTTGGAATTAGGCCAAAATGTAGTTGGTTAGAATTCACGAAGTATGAATTTTGGCTCAATTTTACATGAAAGTATTTAGAGTTTTTTCTATTTTTTCCAGTATATCTTCAAAAAGGGCCCCTGGACAATATCTGCGTTTGATTTTGAATTTTTTATTCCACTTTCTCCGTTGTTGCCTAATTAGCTGGATTATTGATTATCCCTGTAATTATCCCGATTTAACTAAATACCATTTCCCTATTTTTCCTTCCGGTATAGACGAAGGTCAAAATCCGCAATAATTCGATGGATTTCCTTAATTTATGTTTCCGGTATTATTCACATAATATAAATTGTCCCTTCACCGGAAGCGAAAGTTCGTATATCTCTGGCCGTCTTATGTCTACATAATTACAAGGTAATTATTATCGATATATTTTTAGCCCTTTCCGCGTATGAATTCTCCCAGATTTTTGCACATCTGCTGGCTTTTTCCCCTGCGTAATACCACTAATTCGCACATTAACGTATTTTTAATGGCTATTTAATTGTCTTTTGTAACCCACTTTATTAAATTAGGCTCATTATTTTTACGCCTAGTAGCAGGCTTAGGTGCTAATAATTACTATTCGTCCATACATATGTACGTACACATATTACATGACAGAATAAAAATCCTGAGGATTTTTTGTCCAGTGTGAGTTCAGTGCCTTCGCCCAGGTCGGACATGTGAGTGACCTGGGAAGGGTTTAAAAAACTCCAAACACCCCCAAATTTGCCATTGTTGTAATTGTAAGGCAAATAATGTATATTTTCGCGTTAATACGGTCACATTTAGGCTTTAGGCATTTAGGTCACATTTAGTCACATACAATCGATTGGAGTAATTAAATTAAGTGGCGATGCATGACACCGGAAATGAAAGTGATTTTGCATGACCTGTGCTCCCATCCGGCACGTACTATTCTTATGCATTGTGTATAAATTATTCAACTATGGTTAAATACATAGCTATGTGTGGGTAGGCTTTGCTGCATGTGGCATACGTAGGCTGTGCAAAATTAAATTGTACTATATGTAATACCATTGAGGTACTTTTTCCCCGTGAATTTCCAATGGAGACTAGGGTCGACGGAGGCGGGAATGACGACTTGGTCATTCTGTATTAATGTGTCATCGTCCAGGGACATCCCAATACTCTTGACCGTCGTGATGGATGTCGTAACATTGCCATCAATGGCAATCTCTTCAATTTCCTTGGCTTTGGACTCGGGCTGAAATTATTAAACAAAATAATTAAATGCCAGCAAGAATCAATTAAAACAATCATTTTTACGATGGCCAATGGAATTAGTAGAATACATTTCAATACATATGTACGTATACGAAGCTTCTGGTATGTACATAAGACAGTTATGATAGAAAAAAGCATGAAAATAGTGCATGTGCTCCACTCGGACCTAATTGTAAGCTAAAGGTGCGGGTGCTCACACTTGCCATCAAGACGTCCTTACGTCCAAAGATGTCAGATTCTTAATCATGGGTTGGAAGAGAGGTTCCGAGAAGAAAGAAAACCAGGTGGGCCAGGATCTGCCAAATGTCTCGTCGTCAATTTCCACCAGGTCACTATTCATTCTTGATGAAATGGTCATTGGGGAAAACGATTTTGGGGACGCCCGACAATAAACGATAAATTTCCCAATCAAACCAACGTTTATTGCTCTTGGTCATGGAGCCTTTAGAAAAAGGAACGTATGTATGTATGAGCAATGTGACGACAGTTTTCAATTATCACGTGGCGAGGAAAGTGGAGAAAATTGATGGAAAGGGGGAAATTACTTGGAAATTAAGAAAAAGTGGGGGAAATCACTAAGAAAGGGAGAAAACGTGGACAAAACCCGGGAGAGAGAAAAAAGTGGGAGAAATTACTGGGAAAGAGAAATTAGATTGGGAAAATCCCGGGAAAGAAACAGAGGGAAAATCCCGGGGAAAGTGAGAAAAGTGGGGAAAATAACTGGGAAAGAGAGAAAACTTCTGCAAAGAGAAAAAACCGGGAAAGACTCCGGCAAAGAAAAAAACCTGGGGAAAACTCCGGAAAAGTGAAGAAAGAGAGAAAAAAACCCAGGAAAGAGAAAACAGGGAGGAAACTCACAGGAAAAGAGAAAGGTGGAGAAAATTATTGGGAAAAGAGAGAACCCGGAGAAAACTCCTGGAATAAGAGAGAGTCTGAAGAAAACTGTCAAGCACACTGGAGATAGCTTTGTATTCTTGGATCAGGAATTCTCCACGGGATTTAAGACTCGTAAGCACTTGTTCACCGCCCTCCAATGCTCTGCAAATCACTTGTGTTGAATAATCCGATCATGTTCCAGAAGGTGAAAAAAATTGACATTTCTTTCAACATTTAATACAGCTTAGTTCCCATAACAAACTGAGGTGGATAAGCTTTTTCTCCAGGAGCTTCCCCTTTCCTCCAGAAAAAAAAAACTTTATTCAGGTGCAACGTAAGACCTCTCCTACGTACCTTCCCACTCATATGTGGGAGTTTGACTACACCATATTCCCGGCAAAAATAAAGGCCGAAAAAAAAGTCAGTAGGTAAGTTCCAGAGGAGAAAGCGTGAGAACTTCCCTCCGAGCCTCGACTCCAGTGACTGACAGTGGACAAGCGGAATGTTTCTTTCTTGGAGAAGGTATTTACATAATGGACTTGACTAGCTCCTCCGCACGACAAAAAACGCCTGGACAAGAACTTCTTTCTCCATCAGGTGTTAATTACGGAAAAAATGTAACTTGCACCTCCGGACTAGTGGGAAATGGGAAACCACATGGAAATTCTATATTGCAAACGGCAAAGTACATATTGCTTTTAAGAACTAGCGCACTCCTCACGCCAGTCATTTTAATACGAGTCTAGACCCATGGAAATATATACAGTCGAACCTCTCTATAACGGTCCCCTTTAAATCAGCATATTTTCCCCGTTATAACGAAAAAACGTTATAGAGAACAGAAATTTCTATGTTAACAATTGGAGAAAGTTTTCGAGGGAAGCATTTTCA
>JAQGBT010006081.1:0-13150 GCA_034698585.1 Disparrhopalites patrizii
TAGAGGGAAAATTTTAAAACTGTAAGGAAAATTTAAAAAATAGAACAGGCGAAATTTTAAAACTAGAGGGAAAATTTTAAAACTGTAAGGAAAATTTAAAAAATAGAACAGGCGAAATTTTAAAACTAGAGGGAAAATTTAAAAAATAGAACAGGCGAAATTTTAAAACTAGAGGGAAAATTTAAAAAATAAAGATGCAAAATTTTAAAAGTACAGAGGGAAAATTTTAAAAATAGAGAGAGAAAATTTAGAAACTGAAAAGGTGCAAACGAACTAACGCCAACTAAAAAGTAGCAAAATTTAAAAAAGCGAGAAAAAAAGAAACTTATTACATTGCCTTCGAGAAAGAGAGGGAAATGAGAGGACAAAAGGCTAGTGAGTGAAAGAGAAAAAAATCAAAAGAACAAGTATACTAGAGAAAGAAAAGAATGAACAAAATAAATGGAGAAAGGAGAGAGAAAGAGTTACAGAACGATGAAGAAAAACTACTGCGAAAAGGGAAAATTGTGGGCAAACTCAAGAGAAAGTTTATGAATGTAAAAATTCGAAGGACGAAACAACATACGAGTGAAAAAGTTAACTGAAATGACTGATGAAAGAGACAAAGACAGAAGACAAAGATAAATGACACGACAGTCACATTAAAGATATAAGCTAGTGGGCTAAGAATTACAAAAAGAAAGTAGAGCTAAATCCAGCCGCGAGGTAAATCACTGGTAAAAACCGGGACAAACGTAGAGAAGAAAAGAGAAAGCAACCAGAAAATAGAAAAAAATGCTTCCCCAACTGTTGTTTTCAAATAAGATTTGTCCCAAAGAAAAATGTGTTTGTGTGTGTATGTGAACCACCAGAAAAAGTTGTTCCCTTCACATCTATCCTATACACACGTGGAAGAAAGTGGAGAAAAACTATTTTTCTCTCTTTTGGCAATATAAAACAAGTTGTGTAAAATGAAACTAGTTTAGTAGCAGCGCCAAAAAAAAATGGATGGAAGGGAGAAAGTGACGGGAAAGGAATGTGTAGAGCCAGATAAGAAAAAGCAGGTGAGGTTCCCGGAACATCTCCCTCGCCCTCCACGTTGCAGAAAGTGAAAAACTTTGCGAATTTAAAGTCGATAATAACAATAACCATTGCTTTTCATTGGGAAACACACACACCCGGAGAAAAAGGGGGGGAAACCCGACTGGGAAACTTTTTCCCCGGCGTTTTTCTCCCCTTTTTATCTCTGACGGAAAGAGCCTGAACATTCCCCCATTTTATTTTTTACCCTCTCTCTCCCGGCCCTTGCTCGGGTAATAAGTGAAAGCTACCTCAGTATTGCCCCTTTGACATAAGTTATAGTAAGGACCCCATCCGTGCTCTGGGGATAAAAACGTGGGGAAAGTGGTTGAAAGAGGGAAAAGGAGAAGGAATGAAAACAACAGGAACGATTTAGACAATTGCTGCTAGGGAGGTAAACCCTCCGTATGTGCACACATATGACAAGGCCCAGGAGCAGAAGAACAAGGAAATAGGCAGAACAATTCTGGAAGATTTCTCCAGGCCTCGGGGAAAATGGAATAACCTTAGACAGAGAGAGAGAAAAAATACGGAGAGAAAGGAAAAAGCCTGGAAATAAGCCTTCAACAAGAACTTATGTTTTCGCCAAATTCTATTATTACCATTAGCCCTTTTTCACGCCATGTACAGGGTGCCATTGAATTCCTAAACGTGTAGACAAATAGAATCACAGCTTACAAAATCTATTTTCGTTTCAACAAGCAAAATCGACCTCCACATTTTCATTTTTATTTTTTTTACAAATTATTAAGCATTCAAAGAATTTTGAAAAAATTCCCCGCTTTCACCCGCCAGATTTTCATGGATCCGTAACTCGCCATCGCTAATATTGCGACTAAAATTTTTTATTTGTACTTTAGTTATTATTATAATTAATTCCAAGTCTCCGTTTATATATTAATTTATTAATTCTTTATTTTCTCTAATGAATTAAATCAAAACCGACCTACGAAATCTTATTTAAATGATTGAACATTTAAAGAATTTTATAAAAAATCCCCGCTTTCACCCGCCTGATTTTCAGAGATCCTTAACGCGCCATCGCTAATATTGCAATTATTTAATTTTATTTATACTTTAATTATTATTATAATTAATTCCAAGTCTCCGTTTATATATTAATTTATTAATTCTTTATTTTCTCTTATGAATTAAACCAAAACCAACCTACAAAATTTTATTTAAATGATTGAACGTTTAAAGAATTTGAAAAAAATCCCCGCTTTCACCCGTCAGATTTTCATGGATCCTTAACCCGCCGTCGCTAAAATGGCGATTAATTTTTTTTATTTGTTCTTTAATTATTATAATTAATTCCAAGTCTCCGTTTATATATTAATTTATTAATTCTGTATTTAATCTTATGATTTAGACCAAACCCGACCTACAAAATTATATTTAAATGATTAAATATTTAAAGAATTTTAAAAAAATCTCCGCTCTCACCCGCCAGATTTTCATGGATCTGTAACTTGCCGTTGTTAACATTGCGATCAATTTTTTAAATTTATTAATTTAATTATTATTATGATTAATTCCGAGTTTCCGTTTATATTTTCACTAATTAATTATTGATTTTCTCTTATGAATTAGATTCGTTTAAATTCTTAAACGTAAAGGTACAAGAAGCTTTGTAGTGTAAAAATCCTCCGAACTAAGAAAGGAAGGCTTACCTGATAGCGTTGTCGAACCACCCTCAAGATTCACGTCTTCGTAGTTAGTCCAAAGAGGGACGACATCACTCTGTAAAAGCAAACAAATATATAAAAATTAGTATCAACAGTTACGTCAGTAAATGGGCTCATTCGTACATATTTATCACTGTCGATTCCAGCTATTTGAACATTTGTTTATGGTCAACATTTCAAAAGTCTCCCATTCAATCTTAATTATTTTCCCTCCTTCCAATATTCAAATGTGGCAGAATAGATAATTCATTCATTTCTCCAAAATGGGACGGGTTAAAGGGGGAATCTGGAATTAGTCAAAGAAATCAAAAGCATGCAAGGGTGTGCAAATCAAAGTGGAATGCACATGTCAAAAAGAGAAAAAAAAAGAATTAAAAGAATCAATGGGCTACTTGGAATCAATTGCCAGCAAACAAATCAAAGAGTAAAAGAATTTGGATGCTCCCAAGCCTTAAAGGTGTTAATGGCCTTAAATCATCTTAAATGATCTCTTGTACCAGAAATAAACAAAATCATCACGCATGGAAAAACAAATCTGATCACTTCCATTTCGCCGCCCTTCCAACAAGGATATAATCTCCCCTTATAACGGCCATTAAATTTTATTTTAAACTAAGGTGGCAGGGGCCTAATCAGATTTAATTGTAAGCCTGAATGATTTTAATTTCCCTGAGAAATCCATGAATACAATAATTAAGTGGGATTTAGTCCCATCATAAACCGTCTTGTTAAGAGACGGACGGATATAAGAGCTCCGTACGAATCGAATATTTTCAAAATTTGGTTCGTATTCGATTCGAATGTGAAAATTCAACTTTTTTATTATTATCATTCGAATTGAATTTTTCGAATCAAATAATGCTCCCGAATTGGATTTGAAAAATTAACGACATTCTCATTTGAATTTGGTTTGTATTCGACTCTTAAATTCGACAAATATTCGATTCGGATTGAACCGAATCAAAATACAGTCGACTCTCCCTATACCGGCCCTCCCTGTAAGAGCACATACTCTATAACAGCAGTACTGAATGCCCCCTACAGCTTTATTGTTTAAAGTGTGCTCTCTAGAGCACTCCCTATAACAACAGTTACTCTATAACAGCAGGGTATTATCTTCCCTCGGTCACATTCCTCTCACTATAACAACATTTTTCTTCCTATAAGAGCATTAGCGCCTAAGTCAGGTATCCCTTCAACATGAACGTTTTCTCTATAAAGCACTGGAACTCTATACCAGCGCAATTTTAGTATTTTCTCACTACAGTCGAGTCTCGCTATAACCTCACCCTATAAAGCATCAAATTTCGCTTGTTATAGCGAAAAACTGTTATAGAGAACAGACATTTCTATGCTAACAAATGGAGAAAGTTTTTGAGGGGAGAATCTTTGGCTGCTGTTGTAACGGGAGTACTGCTATACAGGGGACTGTTATAGGGAGAGTCGACTGTAAAATGTAAATATTTACGCCCAATTGTATAAATTTTGTAAAAATTTGGAAAATTATCAAAGTTCAGCCAGAAAAGAATCTTATTTAATTATTATTAATATTTTTTAACTAATTCTCAATACCAGCAGTTTGTTAAAAGAGAGCTTTTTCTGGTGCAAATAGGATGCTCTTATAGAGAGAGTCGACTGTATTTGGATTCGATTCGGTTTGAATTCGGTTTGAATTCTATTCGAATTCGAGTATTTGAATATTATACGTATTCGTTTGGAGCGTTATATAGGAGGCACCCTGTACGATTCAAAAGTGAGATTGTGTAGAAAAATGTAGGCCAAAGGTGTGTCTTAACGAAAAGGGACTTTTAACAAGTAAACAGGAGGTAATCCCTGCCTTGATCCGTGTCTCTTACAGCCAGTGACAGGGAAATGTCCCAATTACACGAGACATTACCCATCAAGGGTGAATATTTCCTCAATTTAAGACCTTTAAAAAAATTCATCTCGTCCCAAAAGGGAAAGTAGAAGGGAAAGTGATAAAACAATTTCCCTTATTATTACCCCCACAATAAGGAGACGCTTTTTCATGGGAGAAATGGGTTGTTTTTTTCTCAGGAAAGTTCAGTTCAGGAAGAGTACGGAGAGGAGGAAGGGGAATCCAACGATGAGGGAATTGAAGATGAGAATCATCACTTTGGGGAACTTCCTGTCATCTCTCAAACTATCAAGCCCAACCGCACTTCTTCTTCCGCTTCTTCTGGGAGTCACCAAGTGACTTCGGGGTCTTCCTCCTGTCAGAAATTTGGGATGAGATGTCACCACAGGAATCAACCTTGCTGCCAAGGACTCAGATGTTCTACGGGTGAGGACGACCACAATCCTGAGCCTGATCAACACACAGATTCCTCCTCGGACACGTCTGACTCCGAGGATTCCTCGTCTTTCAAGTTCAATAGGAAGGGGAAGAAGAGAGGGAATTCGGGGAGGGGAAAGAAGGCGACTTGTGTCATGGTAGCACATTTTTATACTGTCTTTCTCGCTCCCAATAAGTTTCTATATTTTTGTCATTTTACGCAAGCTTCTGTTTGATTCTGTTTTTGTAATTAGTTTATCATTCCGCACGTTTTTGCTCTTGGTTTTTGCCTCCGACTTTCTCCTTTTTGGTTCGTATCTACCTCTTGTCTCTCTTTCATTTCTTTTTTCTCGGGTTTTATTTATTTCTCCCTTTGGCTTCTATATATTTTTGTCTTACTTTCTCTTTTTTATTTTCTCTTGCTCATTGTCTCGCTTTCCCGTTCTTTGGGTTTTCTTCGTTTGTTTACCTGACTTCTTTCTTTTGATTTTACTCTTTTTCTTGCTCTGGTTTTCTCTTTTCTTTCTATGGCTTTCTCCCTTGTGGTTTTTCTATTTTTCTTTCTCTGGGTTCTCTTTGTCTCCGCCTTTGTTTTGTTTTGTTTTTCTCTCGTTTTGTCTTTGTCTCCTCTTTGGTTTTTCTCTTTTCTTCCTCTGGCTTTCTCTCTTTTGGTTTTTTTCTTTCTTCCTCTGGCTTTCTCCCTATTGGTTTTTCTCTCTTTGTTTCACTGGCGTTCTCCCGTTTGGTTTATCTCTCTTTCTTTTTCTGGCTTTCTCCCGTTTGGTTTATCTCTCTTTCTTTCTCTGGCTTTCTCCCTTTTGGTTTTTCTCTCTTTCTTTCTCCCTTTGACTTCTCTGTATCTTTGAATCTGGCTGTGTACTCTTCGGTTTTCTCTAGCTTTTTCTCTGACGTTTTTCACTTTGGGTTTTCTCTAGGATTTTCTCTGACGTTCTTCACTTTGGGTTTTCTCTAGGATTTTCTCTGACGTTCTTCACTTTGGGTTTTCTCTAGGATTTTCTCTGACGTTCTTCTCTTTGGTTCTCTAGTTTTTTCTCTAACGTTCTCCTCTTTGGTTTTTCTCCAGCTTTTTCTCTGACGTTCTCCTCTTTGCTTTTTCTCACGCGTCGTTTCTGAGTTTCTCCTCGGTTTCTCTCTCTCGCTTTGTCTCTGACTGTTTCCTCTATGATTTATTTCTCACGCTGGCTCTTTTTTGTTCAAATTGTTTACTCCATTTTCCTCTGTATAGCTTTTCGTATCTCTATTTCCCTTTTTGTCTCTCTGTCTTTGACTTTGTCTATCTCGGTTTTCCCTTTTGGCATTCTACGTTTCTCTTCCTTTACTTGTTGTATCATCGTCTAAATTACTGATTCTGTCTCTCTGTTGCTTCCGCTGCTTGACTCCTTTCTGTTTTCCGTCTGACTCGATCCTTCTTTCTTGTAAACTTTCTCTTTCTTTATCTAGGATTTCTCTCGTACTGCCTCTTACGATATTTAGTAGGATCTTGATTGGCCGTCTTAATTGGCATATGCACTTTTTCCCCAGGTGAACTCCAAAGACGAGTCTCAGCATCTGATGTCGGAAATCTTCACCAAGAGAAGGAACCAGAACCACGGCGTATAATTGTGCGTTGTAAATTAAATTATAATAACTACAATTTATCGACTATAGCTGATTATGATTTTTTTAGCGGGAAAAAGAATGAACGAATAATAAAATAGTCATTTTTCTCGGGACTCATGGATGTGCTTTCGCGAACTTTTTATTATGTGCAATCATAAAATCACGAGCGGCGCACAAACACAAACTGCAAATTCTTAAAAAAATAAAACGCAAGGCGATCTCGCTTCACAAACTACTAATTTCATTTCGCTTGTAAAGAAAGAGGAAAAAAAATTAAATGGCGTCGTTGCCGTTTCTTTTTTGTATTAACAATAAAATTTATTGAATCGGTTAATGATTCAATAAATAATACTTATAAATTTCCGGAAGTGAATCATGGGCCAGAAACAAACCGGATAAAAATAAAATTTTACGAAAGAAACAAAATTAAAAGGGTACTACTCAATGAACAATTAAATAAATGAAAAAACCAGGTTTCTCCAGCATTTTCAGAAGAGAAAAAAAATCTTTTTATCTTCCTCCAGAAATCTAGGTATATTTCTCCCAAAGAAAGCACAAAAGTTTTGCGCTCCAGTAAACAAAGGCACACCCGCACCATGAACAAAACAATCTTCCTTCGTATTTAATAGACAGTCAATCAAGCATGACATCCATCCCATTATGTACTATAGAGAACTGCAGAAATAGCTGGATTTTTCCCCCGACATGACAACAGCCTTATGTTTCTTTTTTTTAACCAAAAGATTCCTTTGAGGAGCCTTATCTTCCCTTTTATCTCTTATTCTTTGGTGTCCTCATATTTCTGTTTTATTAAGGATTTCCCCATACTTTCTCTCTTTCCATTCAGTTTCCATGGACTCCGCTTTCTCCCACACATCTTCGCACCTGCTGGGATAGAGAGTTTGTCCACGGAAGTGAGAAAGAATCAGTGAGGTGTCAATTTTTCCTCGGAGCCAATGATCACGGCTCCATGGCAACCGCCAGGAGCTCCTTTACGATTACTATCAATCGTCTGCACGCTTCACTTCATTAATCAAAAAAAAAAACTCGCCTTTCTCCACCTTTCCAAAGTTCATGCTTCACCGCGTCCTCATCCGCTTCACTTTCCCCTCTTTCACTCATTATTACAAGGCCCCAATGAGCTCCACTGTCCCCTTGAAGGAGAAGTAGTTTACACGACACGTAACAGTGTTCTCCTTGCCCGTGTAGATATGATGATATTTTTATCAGCATATCTACAAATGATACAAACCGTATATGTACGTATTTATAGCTACAGATTGCAGATTTATAGCTGGCCTGTTTCGTTCTGCTTTGGGAGTAATGGGATACACGGTGAGCAAATTTATATAGAGATAGAGATATGAGATACAATACTAGATGAGTAGATACCGAAAATAGATGAAGAGATAACAGGTAACAGATGAGGAGATACAGATAAGAGATGAAGAGATACAGATAATATGCATATAAGTATATACAGATAATATGCATATAAGGAGATACAGGTGATAGATGAGGAGATACAGATAATAAATGAGGAGATATAGATAATAAATGAAGAGATACAGGTAATAGATGAGGAGATACAGATAAAAGATCAAGAGATACAAATAATGGATGAGGAGATACAGATAATAAATGAGGAGATACAGATAAAAGATGAAGAGATACAAATAATGGATGAGGAGATACAGATAATAACTGAGGAGATAAACATGACTGATGAGGAGATACAGATGATAGTTGAGGAGATAGATATAAAAAATGAAGAGGTACAGATAATAGAGAGGAGATACACATAATAGAAGGGTAACACAAAGGAAAATAGATATGAATAAGAGCCATGAAAAAACAGATTGCAAAAATGATATCAGATAACAGATAAGGACATAATCCATACGATATTAGAGAACAGAGATAAATATATCATACAAATGAAATCAGAAAGCATATGGAAAGACACTGTACACTCGATATCACATTATAGCAAGTATAAACACATGATATCAGATATAGAGGTATAGACTTGATCATATCAAACATGCGCACTACATAATTGATAATATGCTTCAAAACTAGCGTCAGCAAAAGTGCATGGTCCATGAAAACAGACAACAAAATTTAAATAAAGATAATAAGATATAATAGAGCAGGAAATATGTATGATACGAGACGGAAACGTTTAAATGAATTGACGAAGAAAAGATACACTAAGAGATAAAGACTGATAAAATAAATTCCGTTTCTAAAAGATGCATTAATCAGGGTGGAAATATAACCAAAGAGATATGAAAGAAAGCGGATAAAATCTCCAAAAACTTAGTTGGGGAAAAAGAAGATAGAGATATCAAGAAGAATAAGTTCATAAAAGAAAGTTGGTGAAAGCGGGAAAGTCCAAAAAATCGTGGTACAAATCAAGTTCTGCGTGTAGAAACTTTTTGGACCATGAAAAAAGGTGAGAGACTTCATCTTGAGCATCAAGATCCAGAGATCCACTCCTTTTTTTTTTTTACCTATTTCTGTGTAAAGAAAAGCTTTTCTTTCTCCCCGTCAATGTTGTTGTTGCCAGGCTAAATCCTATTAAGGATATAACGTCTCCAAGGCAAAAAAAAAGTCTCTTCTTCTCCCTTCCCAAATTCACTTTATAGCCAGATGCAAGTATCCATTTACTATAATACTATTGTGCCCGTGTTTTGTGACACGAGAGAATCTCCTTTTGTCCTCCAGCTCCTTCCTTTGTCCTATAGTAAGTCATCCTCTTCCAGGAAAATTCTCTCTCCAGGCATTCCACCTGTTTGTGTAAGCGTGATGGAAAGGACAGGTCCAAATATTTTTTCTGGTCCTTTTCCGCTCTATTTCTCCAGCCGATAAGAAAAGCTCGCGAAAAAATGTTTTGTTCCCTCCTTGCCCTTCCATTTCAATAATTCTCCTTTTTTCGACGCCACCGTGAGGATTAGCAATTTTTTTCCCAGGACCAAAGTCTAATATTAGAAAGACAACAAAATCCCTCAATATCTCCTTTCTCCATCATGGACTCACACCTATTTTTTGTACACAAAGGAGGGAGGAATTAGAGGGTGGAAAGAGGATGAGATCAGTAATCTCCGTCGTCATAACGACAGGCTAATTCCGAAGTACACATTATGGTCCAATGTTCAATAATGACCTTATATGTGAAGGCGCCTTGAAGGAAATGCGAGAATGTGCCAATTAACCCTTTCTTTATTCTTACATAAGCTATTTTCTTTTCGTTTTTTTTACTTGTTCGTAACAAATTATTGTGCGAGCAAATGAGCACCAAGAATAACTTTTTATAATAATTGATTTAACGATGCGAGATTTTTTAAACGGGAACGTTACCGGATGGTTTCACCAATTTTGAAAATATTTTTGGCCCTATTTATTATCGGTTATTTGGCTAGTAAAATGAATCTCGAATTTATGAAAATTTTCCGGAAATTTTCAATTTCTGCCGTTTTACCAGCAGACGTAGATACTTAATTTTTAAGAAGTGCAATCTAAATTATTTTGGCTAAAAGAGTGGGAAACCTGAAAAAACGTATTATTTTTAATGAGTTAATAATAACGTTAACTAAATGCATTTTAAATTAGAAGTGCGAGAAGTTAAAGTTTTTAAGGTTAAAAACAATGCAAGCTGAATTAAAAGTTAAAGAAAGTTTTTAAAGTTAAAAAAATGCAAGCTGAATTAAAAGTTAAAGAAAGTTTTTAAAGTTAAAAAAATGCAAGCTGAATTAAAAGTTAAAGAAAGTTTTTAAAGTTAAAAAAATGTAAGCTAAACTAAAAGTTAAAGAACGTTTTAAACTTAACTAAATGTTATCTAAAGTTAAAGAAGCTTTTTAAAATTAAAAAAATGTAATCTAAATTAAAAGTAAAAAAATCTTTTCAAGATAAAAAATGCAGTGCAAATTAAAAGTAAAAGAAAGTTTTAAAGTTAAAAAAATGCAATATAAATTAAAAGTTAAAGAAAGTTAAAAACATGCAATATAAATTAAAAGTTGAAAAACTGCAATCTAAATTATTTTGGCTATAAGAGTGGGAAATCTTAAAAAACGTATTATTTTTGATAAGTTAATAATAAAGTTAATTATTGCTGAAAAAAGACATCCCATCATTCTGACTTCTTACAGTTTGAGTCCACAATTTCTCCTGCAAATGCCCGGAACATTTAAAAAAATAAAAATATTGTATCAAAAACTGCTGGAAAGAATTAAATCCTTTTACTTTCCACAATTTAATTTTGACAAGAAAAAACGCTTTCGCCGTTGAAAATTCTACACACGTTTTTTCTGTTATTTTAATTTATCTTCTTGTCGTGTGTCCTTTCTAAATGTATATATTTTTTTAGCCACCCGAACTACAATGTTTTGGCTAAAATTTGAACTTTTAAAATAAACTAGGTCAACCTTTTTGGCTAAAATCCTGGTGAGAAGTGTTTGCTTAAGGAGTGCTAAGCTGTTTCTGGCTGAGGAACTTTCCTTCCTTTTGTCTAGTGAAGCTTAAACAATGTACAGCTTTTTGTCTCTACACGAACCAACCTTTTTTTTTCGGCGGTTGCCATTTGGCTTTGTACAGAATGATTATTATACAAATGCAGACACAATAACGGATTTTAGAGCTAATTGCAAGGGCGATGATAGCACACACTCCAGAAACGGCTGGGATAAAAAACTTGGCATGGAGAAAACAAGAATTGCGTGCTCGTCGCAGCTCCGATATGGAAGTAGGACGCATTTTTTCTTCCTTTTTCCCTCTCTTTCCCTCTTTTCTCTCACTCCTTCTCACAACCGATTTGTGTATAAATGGTCCGGGGGATAAAGAGTGCGTATAAAGCATAAAGGGACTCCATAACAATAACATAAAAGGGCACAAAAGAGAGGATGAGCTGAATTTTGATGCAATGCAGCAAGAACGCCAAAAGCACTTTCCCTCTCCTCTTTTCCCCCTCTTTTTCCAGCCTCTCCAGCATCCCTCTCTGCCATTACGCCAGGGACAAGAGACGCGTTTTTGGGATGGAGGAGTGCAAAAAAAAGTTTGAAGAGAGCCAGATGAAATGGAAGTAGCAGGAGTTTTAAAAAAAGGGCAAAAGTATGTGCGAAAGAGGGTAAAACATTGACTATAAATGCTCTCATAGAAAAAGTGGGATTTTCATACCAATTCTGAAAGAGTAACACGTGGAGGAGTAAAGACTCCCACAATATTGCTGAGGAATCAAGCTCATAGAAGAAAAACGAAGGGAGACAATAAAAAAAAGTGAGTCAAAAATAAGTGGGAGCATATGCAAATATGAGAGAAAGCAAATGGGAGAAACAGAGGCTAATTGCAGACGGAAAGAGGAGACGATGCAAAGATCATTTGTTTAAGTGCTGGGCACCGTGTCAAGATGTGAATTATAAAGCTGCAAGGACGTAATGTACACAGGGAGATCTGTACGGAGCAAGAAACAAGGGGAGAAAGCAGAGAAACAATGATGGGAGAAAAGAGTAGAGATATTACAAGGGACAAGGGCGTCATAAGACGAACTTATTGTGATAGATAAAGAGAAAGTGAGAGAAAGTGCGTGCGATATTAAGCAAAAATAGTAAGAAAGTTCAAAGAAGCATAGAGGGAAAGCAGAAAAGGAAAACGGAAAAACTCAAAAGCAGAAGACTTGAAGACAAACAGCAGGAGAAAGCAGGAGAAATAACTTGAAAATGGTACAAAAAAAAGAGAAAGAAAACCAAAACCAAAGGAAGCAAAAACTGGAGAAAGCAAGAGAATAAACTGGAGAAAGCAAAAATAAATGCAAAACTGGAGAAAGCAAAAATAAATAAAAACTGGAGAAAGCAAAAACAAGTAAAAACTGCAGAGAGAAAAAATAAATAAAAACCGGAGAAAGCAAAAATAAATAAAAACTGGAGAAAGCAAACACAAATAAAAACTGCAGAGAGCAAAAATAAATAAAAATTGGAGAAAGCAAAAATAAATAAAAACTGGAGCAAGAAAAAATAAATAAAAACGGGAGAAAGCAAAAATTAGCACAAAACAGAAACCAAGAGAAAAAACAAGAGAAACCAAGAACAGGAAAAATCCGGAGAAATCAAGAGAAATAAAAAACTAAAGAAAGAGAAACCAAGAACAGTAAAAATCCGGAGAAATCAAGAGAAATAAAAAACTAAAGAAAGAGAAACCAAGAACAGTAAAAATCCGGAGAAATCAGGAGAAATCAAAAACTAAAGAAAGAGAAAATATCGGAAAAAGCAAGAAAAAGAAAAATCCGGAGAACAAAAAAACCGGAGAAATCAAGAGAAATAAAAAACTAAAGAAAGAGAAACCAAGAACAGTAAAAATCAGGAGAAATCAAGAGAAATAAAAAACTAAAGAAAGAGAAACCAAGAACAGTAAAAATCCGGAGAAATCAAGAGAAATAAAAAACTAAAGAAAGAGAAAATATCGGAAAAAGCAAGAAAAAGAAAAATCCGGAGAA
>JAQGBT010006082.1:0-13150 GCA_034698585.1 Disparrhopalites patrizii
TAGTAACTTCAGGTCTTTCCTTCCTTCCTTTCTCCTCCCCCCACGGAAGGAACGGAAGGCACTCAAATCGAACTCTTGTTCTTTCTCTTGGCCTCACGCACCCATAAACATAATCTGTTTGTACGCACCACGCATACTTAAGGACCTGACCAGAACATTTTTTATCGCTCTCTCTCTGCCTCTCTTCGCATACTTCTCTCTTGTCCTTGCCTATGTGTATTTGCTCTCTACTTTCTCTCTCTTTTCCCTCACACTCTTTCTTTGTTTTTGTTTCTCTCTCTATCTTTCTCCCTTGTCTAGCTCTATGTTTCTCTATATTTTTCTCACTTTCATTCTTTCTTCTTCCTCTCTCTCACTCTTTCCATTTCAGTTTCTTTCTCTCTCTTTTGGTTCTTCCTCTGTCTCTTCCATCTTTTTCTTCGTTTTCTTCCTTTTGACATGTGCCGCACTCTCTCTCTTTCTGCTCTTCCTGTCGGTCTTTCTTTCCTCTTTCTCTCTCGTTTTTTCTCTATTTTCCATTTTTATCTTGTTTCGTTTTCCTCTTATCTCTCCGTCCTTTTTTACATCTCTCTCTATACGTTCCCTCTTTTTCATCTCTCTTTACTTCCTCTCTTTTCCCTTTTTATTTTCTCATTTCTCTGCCTTTTAATTTTTATCTTGTCTCATTTTCTCTCCAGCTCTTTACTCTCTCTCTCTCTATTTGTTGATTTCGCTCTTTACTCACTCTCCCTCTTTCTTTCTGTTTGTCTCTCTCGTTACTTTCTCTTTCTTGCTGGTAATCTCCCTTTCTTCTGATTCATGTCTTCCATCTTTGTGTTTATCTCTCTTTCTTCTTACTCATGTCTACTTTCTTTCTGTTTATCTCTATCTTTTCTCTCTCTCTAGTTACTCCTTCTCTCTTGTATCTTGTCTCTCTCTTTCTTTCTCTCATCGGTATTTGTACGTCTCCCTTCCCTCACTTTTCTCTGTCTTATTGGAGTTCTTCCCTCTGTTTTTTCCTAAATTGTTCCTCCTTCTCTTCTCCTTTTTCTCGACTCTCCTCCTTCTCTTACTTTCTTCCGTTTTTATTTTTCTCCTTTGCTTCCCGTGCTACACATATATTGTGTCCCTTTTTCGCTGCTTGCCTCTTTCTCCAATTCTTCCGGTTTTCTTTTTACAGTTATTCCTTTCTCGGTCTTTCCATCTCAAGTTCACCTATCTACATATATTTGGTTTTGACCAATCGCTATTTTTTCGGTTTCTCCACGTTCTGCTTCTTTCTGGAAGCTTCATTCTTTCCCTAATTCCTTGAATTTCTCTCTCTTTTCTCTCTGTGCTTTCCCCATGTTTGGTTGGTTTGCTATTTCTTTTTCTTTCTGATGACGACCCCAGTTTTTTCCTCTAACCATTTTCTCCTATTTTCTCCTTTGTCATTCTCCTTTGCTCTTTCCTCCACCGTTGCTCCCTCCCCGTCTCATTACACGGCTTGGTAATTGTGAACAAAGAAACCGCCAAAAAAGGCCTAAGGTACATATCTATATACAGGAAGGTATATGTGAACTCCAAGAAAAAGTAGATACCACCAAAAATCTCGAGCACTCATCACAATACTAAATCCCCCCATTTCACCTCCGCTCTGATTCCGAAGAGGGGAAAAAGATAACAAATAAAGGGAAGGGCAAAGACGAAAACGTAAGAGAAAAAGAAATAAGAGGGAAAAGGTATCAAAAGATTACCAGTGTGAAACTTTGCCCAGGACGAAGCAAAAAAAGCAAAAATGACTTTCCCTTCCCCACTTCAGAGCCCATGATATAGTGCAAAAATGGGACCAGTCATTTGTTACAAAATATAGAAGAAAAATGTGGGGAAAGGAACAAGAAACAACAAAAAATAGTCTAAAAAAATCGGATATACATACACAAGGAAAAACATGTAATAACATATGCAATGTTTGCCCGCCTCCTCCACTTAATGGGAGTGAAAGTGTTGGAGGAAAAATATGCATAGAATGTTTTTTTTTTGGGGGAGAGAAAAAAAAACTTTCTCCTCGTAAGAACAGACATTTAATTTCCACCGCCAACCGTTCTTGGCTACAACTCAAGTGCGAGAGAGACCCACATCTGCTCTCCGTCTACACGCCTCATTCCCTTTTTCTCTCCTCCCAAAAAAATGGGGGTAACAACAAGTGCATAAAAAATCCCGGGTACAAAAAAAAAACTTCCAAAAAATATTTCCCCCAGAAAAGAAATTACAAATGGTTCCATTATCCCCCAAAAAAGGGGTATAACCCCCGGTTTTTACACGCTTCAAGAAATCTCCCCTCTTATGGAGAGGTAGAGCGGAAATGGCTATTGTTTCTCTCCTTTCCTCCTGGTATAAAGGTCCAATTACATGGGCGGAGGAGGGGAGCAAAAAGAAAAGGGAGAAAGTTTGGAGGAAACAAAAAAAAATTTTGAGTTTACAAAGAAAAGTGTACACATTTTTCTCTCCTTCCACCCTTTTGTTCTTTGACTCTCCGTGCTAATTAATGGCGAAAGGGGAAGAGTGAGTGTTTCTTTTCCGAAGGGGGGAAATGCATGGATGGAAAGAAGGGGAAAGATTTTTTTTTATTCTTTTCCTCTTCTTTTCCAGTTTTAATTAAAAGGAAACCATGAGAAATCTCACCTTTGACAGCGATTAATACAGAGCCGAGGGAAAGAATTACGACCAAATCAACCAGCCTCATCTTTCTTAAATTTTCCCGGGACTTTTCAAACGTTCTTGATTCCTTTTTTAACTTTCTGTTCTTCCAGTTTTTTGCGTATTTTATTTTCACTTTCTTTCTCGGTTTTATTCGATTTTCACGTTCTGTCTTTCCGCTTTCTTTTCCCTCGTTTTTAAGTTATTTTTTACGATGATTTACTTTGTACGTTTCTGGTTTTTTTCGTAATATCTCGTCGCTTTCACTCTGTTTTTTCGTATTTTTTCACTTTCTTTTTTTTCGTATTTTTTCACTTTCTTTTTTTTCGTATTTTTTCACTTTCTTTTTTTCCGTATTTTTTCACTTTATTTTTGTTTTTTCGTATTTTGCGCTTGATTTTTGTTCTTTTGTCACCTCATTGTTGTTTTTTTTCACTTCCTTTTTTGTATTGTTACACTTTCTGTTTATAATTTTTCACTCTCTTTGTCTTTGTTACTTTCTTTTTTCGATTTTCACTTTCTGTTTTGTCGGTTTTTGTCTTTGTTCACTTTCTCTTCTGTCGTTGTCGCTTTCGTTTTTGCCTGAATATTTGTTCACTTTCTCTGTTTATTTTCTGTTTTTACATTAGTAATTGTTGGGTTGTTTTCTGTTTATTTGTTCCTCTTTAAATGTCTTGTCTCCGTCTTGATCTAATCACTTTTGTCTTGTATTTTTTTATTTTATTTTCACATTTTTCGTAGCCCCATTTTGTCCCAGTTTCTCTCCAGCGTTTTCACTTTTGTCTTGCACAAAAGAAATTAATTTTTACTCCCAGAAGTGCACCACCAGTCAAAAATATCCTTCCCAAATTGTCCCAAATTGTTTGGAAAAAAGCTGGTAGATGGTGAAGAGATTACTATAGCATTTGCACGTATCTACATACATACATACATACATATGTATCTACACGTTTTTGTCTACATCCCCAAAAATTGCAGCTGGTCTCTTTTATCCCCCCAAAAAAATGTAGAACTGGAAACTTTTTTCCCTTGATCCACAGATTCCTATTAGTTTCACATTAGAGAAAGAGCATAAATCCCCCGGAAATATGCTAAGTTCGGAAAAATTCCTTCTCTCCCTCTTTAGCTCTTCCAACTTTTCTCCTTTTTTGTGTCCAGCTGAAAAAAAGGACTGGAAAAAAGGGGACGATTTTCAATCCAATACAATTTTTTTTGGTACTTGTATTCCTCCTACAGAATCTTCTTCGGAGTTAAATCTCGTGGGAACTTCTTTTTCTCCGTTTCTCTTAAGCTGAAATGCACATATTGGGAAAAAACCCGGGGTTTTTTAAAGCACGTTTACACAATGTTATTTCAGCCCACACAAATCCTTCTTTGGGGAGAAATATTTATTTGTATTTGGTTACTAAGGAAGAATCGGAGAGGGTGGAAAAAAGAGTCAATATCACTTTTACAGATTTTTTCGGAGGGGTTTCCGAGGGGTAGTTTTAGTGGGGGAATGTCTCCGAATTCCGTGGTTTAGGCGGGGAAAGTGTGAAGTTTTTCCCTCTGACAAGAATCAACGTTCTTATTCACAATGGTAAAAGTCTACCCACGTCGAGGGTGGCAAACACTTTCCTCACAGCGGAGGTCTCTTTGTCCGATGGGGGAAGACGTGGAAGAGGGAGAAATTATCCTTTCACCAAAGATTTATACGAGAGGGGAAAAATCCTCTTGGCTTCCCGAATTGAAGGGGAGGGAAAATAAAAAAAAATGCGTTCTACAATTTCTGTTTCAAATTCAAGGTCTCACTTTCGCTTTTTCTGGCTTTCTCTCTTGCAATGTACTTTTCTACGTTTTCTGTCTCGTAATTTTCTTTTCGTTTTCCCGTTTTTTTGTCTCGCAATTTTCTGATTGTTTTCCGGCTTTTCTATCGTCCTACAATTTTGTTTTCGTTTTCCGGTTTTTTGTCTTGCACAAATTTTCTGTCCTTTCCAATTTTTTCTCTTTTTTTGCGAAATAACTTTCTTATTTTCCTTGGTATATATCCTTTTCTGAGCTTTTTCCTTTCTTCCGAAGACACTTTTTTTTGCTTTTTGGGATATTCTTCTCTTTAGACAGAAATTCACTCCTGTCTTTTGAGATTTTGGGTTATCCTGAGATTTTTAAGGTTTCTGTTCAGATTTATCAAAAGATTTTCAGGAATATCCGTTTTTTATATTTATTAGATTTTTTGAGACATTTCAGTTTTTCTGTCAATTTTCTTGTAATATTTTGGTTGTTTTTGATATTTTGGCTTTTCTGTAGACTTTTCCTGGATTTGACAATGTTTCAGAAGTTTTTAAAGATATTTTGGAATTTTTATCGATTTTCTAGAACTTTCACCGGTATTTTGGATTTTTTATCAATTTTCTAGAACTTTCAACGGTATTTTGGATTTTGTATCGACCGAAATTTTTGATTTTGTGCAGCTTTTTCGGAGTATTTGGAATTTTGAGATTCTTCGGATTTCTTCGGGTAAATTCGGATTTCGTTCCGATTTGTCAGCCTATTTGCAATTCTTCGGACTTCGGAAAAAAGTTGGATTTTTTAAAAATAAAATTCTCCCCTTTTGTAGTTAATTTTCCCCGTCAATAGTAAAAGACCTCAAAATCCAAAAATTGACAGATTTCCCCTTTGAAAATGAAACCACAGACGCTTTTCCCGGAACAAAAGCCTTCTCTCCCCCGTCCACTTGTCGCCCTTCACGCCTTATTAAACCCCCCAAAAACTTCCCCCTTCGTCCTGTCAATTCCCGTTGAGGCGTGAGGTGTCTACCAAAAAAAACGGCGATATACCCCAAATAGTAGAAGTTGAAGGAGGAGAAAAAATTGTAAAACAGGACAGACAATTGATAGGTGATGGCGGAGACGGAGAGACTCGTGTAGAATTTCACCCGGAACCTCTTCTCATTGTCTCATTGGAGCGTGAAGAGACGGAGGAAGAGGATGAGGAAACAAACTGGGGAGAGTTCATGTCATTTTTATTTGAGGCAAAAAACTACACCCGTCTGGTCCCTTGTCCATGATCAGGGATGATGAGGACGATGATCACATTTCACAAGTCCGTCACTTGCGCTAATTCACCGGGGAAAAAGATGGGGAAAAAACCATGGATAAGCCTGGATAAGGTGCTTCTGAGTCAATAGACACTAAACGGGGTAACACTTGCTTTTTTTTCCCCTCCAGTTTTTCCTCCCTTTTTTTTTGTGTAGGTTTAGCTTCTTCACTTTTTTATTTTTATATTTCGTCTCCAGTGCCTCCGGTTCCAGGCGGAGATCGTGGGTGAATTACATATGAGAACAAGTACACTGATGAAAAGGATATGACCTTTTTTTTTGTCTCTTTATATTTCCTGGACGTTTTGTGTACTCAACCGTGGGGACTGTTTAAAAGTGGCTCCGTTCTTAGGACTTCCTCTATTTTCTATATCTTCTTTCCTGGACAAATTTCTGGAGGAAGATGACTTTTTTTGGGGGATGTTTGGTGCGGTGAGTCCTTAAGTCATCACACCGTTGCGCCGGGCTTGCAAAAAAAATGTATGGGGAAAAGTCGTTTGGCGGAAAGTTGTTGATTCTCTCTCTCTTTTTTTTTTTGCTCTCTTTCGTGTCTCTCTCGGTGTCTCTCTCGGTGCCTCTCTCGGTGTTTCTCTCTTTCCTGGTGCTCGGTGGGGTAGTTGTGGAGGAGGAGGAATCCCCTAAGGAAGGATCATGAGGCTGACTTGAGATGACACACACATGGAAGAGGATCTGCTCCAGACGTCAAGTCCTGTGGATAAAAAGAAGAGCAACAACAAGGGAAAATTAATTTTGATATTGCCATCTCTCTTCGTCTCTCTCCTTCTCTCTCTCTCTCGCTCTCTCTCTTACGTTCACTCTCTCTCTCTCTCTCTGTTTATTAAGCCTTACAATGTAGAGGGCTTAGAGGCCCCTAGCATATTATGATCCCTCGTCGACAAACTCTTTCCTCTCACTCTTCTGTCACCTACGCTTTATATCTCTCCTTGGCGCACTCTTTCTCTCTGTTTTCCTTCTTTCTCCCTCTTTCTACCTCTCCTTTCCCTGTTTCTCCCAATATTCTCTCTGCCTTCTTTCTCTCTCTATCTCTCTCTTTGCCTTGATGCTCACCCTATTCTGTCTCTATGCCTTCTTTCTCACTTTTCTCTCTTCTGCCTTGACTCACTCTTTTCTCTCTCTTTTTGCCTTCCTTCTCTTTTCTCTATCTTTTTCCTTGCCTTGTTTCTCTCTCTCTTCTCTCTTTTCCCTTTGTTTCTCTATCCTTTCTCTCCTTTTCCCTGGTTTCTATTTCTTTTCTTTCTTTTCCCTTTGTTTCCCTCTCCTTTCTCTCTTTTTCTTTGGTTTCTTTCTCTTTTTCTCTCTCTCTGCCTTGTTGCTCTCTCTTTTCTCTCCCCTTGAATTTCTCTCTCTCTCTAGCTACCTTATTTCTCTATCTTACCTTTCTCTTTTCGTGGTTTCTCTCGTCTTCTGTGTTTTTTCCTTGTTTCTGTGGCTTTTCTCTCTTTTTCTCTTGTTTCTCTTTTTTCTCTCTCTCTGCCTTGTTTCTACCTGCACTTCAACTGTTTATCTCACTCTCCTTTGTTTCTATATTTCTTTCATTTGTTTCTCTCTCTGCTGTCTCTCTTTTCGCTCACTTTTCTATCTCCTTCTTGTTTTTCTCTCTTCTTTCTCTCTTTTCGCTCCGTCTTTTTTCTTTCTCTTTCTTGTTTAACTTTCTTTTCTTTCTCTTCGTCTTTTCACTCCGTCTTTTTTCTCCCTTCTTTCTCTCTTTTCGCTCCGTCTTTTTCTCTCTTCTTTCTCTCTTTTCGCTCCGTCTTTTTTCTTTCTCGCTTTTCGCTCCGTCTGTTTTCTCTTTGTTTCTTGTTTTTCTCTCTTCGTTTGTTTCTCTTTTCGCTCCGTCTTTTTTCTTTCTTGTTTATCTCTTTCTTGTTTAACTGTCTTTTCTTTCTCTCCGTCTTTTCGCTCCGTTTATTTTCTCCCTTCGTTCTCTCTTTTCGTTCCGTCTTTTTTCTCCCTTCGTTCTCTCTTTTCGCTCCGTCTTTTTTCTTTCTCTTTCTTGTTTAACTTTCTTTTCTTTCTCTTCGTCTTTTCACTCCGTCTTTTTTCTCCCTTCTTTCTCTCTTTTCGCTCCGTCTTTTTCTCTCTTCTTTCTCTCTTTTCGCTCCGTCTTTTTTCTCTCTGTTTCTTGTTTTTCTCTCTTTTCGCCCTCTCTTCTATTTCCTTTGGCTATCACTGCTCTCTCTCTTTTAATTGTTTTTTTTCTTTTGTATGGATTTTCTTTCACCTGTTCTTTGTTTCTGTCTCTCTTCGTTTTCCTTGTTTCCCTCCGTCACTGTCCCTATATTTCTTTTGTTTTTGTTCGTCTCTGACGCTTTTCCTTGTTTATCTCTATCTCTCTTTTCCTTAATCACTTTCCTGGTGACCTTTCTGTTTTATTATTGTGTTTAACTGCCTGTCGCTATCTTCTACCTGCATTTTCCTCATTTTCTTTATTTTGTTTCCTTTCTAGCTCGCTGTTTGTCTGCATCTTCTATATCGCTACCACGTCTCTCTATAAATTTGGTATGTTCTTTATCTCTCTTGTTCTCTATTATGAATACTATCTGCACTTTTCTGTTCGCTCGTCTAACTTGTTCTATCTTGTTTCTCTTTGTTGCACTCTTTGTGCATCTTTGCTCATCTTACTCTCTCTCTCTCTCTCTCTGATATTAGTTTTACTCGAATTGCGGCTTTTCCTCTCCCCTCCAAATATTTCCGAATTGATCATCTCCCTCATTGCCCATATGCAGCATTGCTTATAAGTATGGATGCTTTGTATGGATGCTTCCCCACAATAATAAATGTTAACATATGTACACCGAAGCTCCAAAGTAGTTCCGCTGGCCTTTGATCATGATTTAATTTCTTATCGATTTACCCTCTCCTTCCCCCCTCCCCACATTTTTCCTTTACCTGTGCTTTGTGAGTCGATTTTTTTTTCTTGTCATATTTTTTCTTGTTTTCATATGAAACTTTTTTTTATTACGACAAAAATATTTTATCTACCCACAGAGACAAAGAGAGAGAGGGGGACATCGCATTCAATCATTTTTCTTCGTCTCTCCCCTCGCTCCTGTCTCCTGGTTTTTTTTACTACAACTCCCCTTCATCATCATAAGCAGCCGACAAAACACGGGGAGGGAGGGGAAGGGAAGCAAGGGGGAAGTTTTTATTCATGGATGAAAAATGCGCCCCATTCAGTTATGATTTGGAAATGTTTCCGATGAAGTCATGCCACGCGCGGCCTTATCATCCGGCAAGATGTTGATCTTGTCTCTCTCTCCGTCTCTCGGTCTCTTTTTTCCCGCTCCCTCTCGCTGTCACCTCTTTCTGTCTCTCTCTTTCTCTCTCTCACTATCTCTCACTCTCTCTTTCTCTGACTTTCTCTTCCTCTGACTTTCTCTTCCTCTCCCTGCCTCTCTTTGCCTCTCGCCCTGTCTCTCTTTGCCTCTCGCCCTGTCTCTCTTTGCCTCTCGCCCTCTCTCTCTCTTTGCCTCTCGCCCTATCTCTTTTCCGTCTCTCTTTCTTTATCTTTTTCTCTCTAATTCTCCAGTCTCTTATTTTCTATCATCCTCTCTCTATTTCTCTCTCTCTCTCTCTCTCTCTCTTTTTCACTTTACCTCTCGCTCTGTTTCACTCACTCCCCTTCGCTTTGTCACTCTCTCTGTCTCTCTTACTCTTTGTTTCTCTTTCTCTCTGTCTCTTACTCTTTGTTTCTCTTTCTCCGTCTCTGTTGCTATTACTCGTTCTCTCTCTCTGTTTCTGGTTCCCTTTCTCTCTGTTTCTCTTTCTCCCTCTCTCTGTTTTTATTTCTCTTTCTTTCTGTTTCTATTTCTCTTTCTCTCTCTGTTTCTATTTCTCTCTCTGTTTCTATTTCTCTTTCTCTCTCTGTTTCTATTTCTCTTTCTCCTTCTCTCTTTTCCTCTCTCTGTCTTCCTCTCGCCATTACTCTTTCTCCTTATCCCTCTATCCATTTTTTCTGTCTCCCTTTGTATTTCTCTTTCTGTCTCTCTTTGTATTTCTTTTTCTGTCTCTCGTTCTCTTTCTGTATCTCTCTATGTCTCTCCCTACCTCTTTCTCCCTCTCTTTCTGTCTCTCTTTCTCCCCCCTCTCTCTCCTTCTGTCGCACTCTCTCACGTTCCCTTTTTCGCTCTCACTTTCTCTTTTTCGCTCTCTCTCTCATTCGCTTTCTCGCTTTTATTCTCTTTCGGTTTTTTTCTCACTCCGTCTCCTTTTTCTCTTTCGGTCTCTTTTTCTCTCTTTCAGCCTATTTTCTACTCCTTCTTTTTTACTTTAACTTTTTATTTTTAATCTTTTTTTACTTTTTTGACTTCTTTTTTACTCTTTTTTACTCCTTCTGTCTCTGCTTTCGTCGCTTGTCTTTCTCCCGCTCTTCCTGCCTCACACATTCATAATTGTGTCCTTCTCTGTTTCTATTTTTTCTGTCTCTCGCTGTTTTTCTTCGTTCTCCTTCCTGTCTTCTCATCCCTGGCTCTCACCTTCTGCAATCATTTCCCTAGGCATTCGCATTCCCAACATGTCTCTCCATTTTTCCTCCGAGTTTTACTCACAACATTAATCTACGCCTGGGACTCCCTTTGCACTCCCGCAATACATTTTTTTGTCTTGTGTATAAAGTGCGTATACGTTCCCATGATGAATTAGGTACATATACTGGCTCGTCTCCCTATTTGTTTCCCTGTCCTCCGGCCAATAAATCCATTTCAACTAATTTTTCCTATTCAGAATTGTAGATGTACAATTTTAAAACAGTCTCAATGTAATTTTTTCCCTTCATTTCGTCATGTACGCATTTCTTCCATTTCGTTGTGTTTCTATTCCAATAGAAGTTACATTGAACAACCTCAACGTGAATGGACGGAAGGGTACTCGGGGCAATGAAGTACAAAGTATTGTTATTAAGTGTTAAACATATAGACGAAGGCGTTCTCCTTGTACTTAGAGGCTATTGAGGGAGATGAGGAGGAACGTGGAAGGAAATGTGGACTATATAAAAAAGGCCGAAAAAAATCAGGGAGAATCTCATTTCCATTAGCCATCCAAATAGTTTCACATTAATGGAGACAGACAAAATGTACTGAAAGAGAGAGAGAGAGAGAGAGAGAGAGAGAGAGAAAGGGAGATAGAGGGGAAAGCTTTTAAAGCAAATCAGTCCGTGTACATGCATGGCTAATGTACTCGTTTTACTGCTTTCACTTTAACTACCCATTTCTTATCAGGCTCTTTCTCCTTAGTTTTCTCTCCTCTCCTTTCCTCGGATTCCATCTACTATATTTTCCTTTTCACTGTCTTTCAATCGCATTCGCTTTTTTTGTGCGTGTTTGTACCCTTAGCTTTTTTAAGGTTTCTTTTTTCTCTCACTTTTTCTTTGTCTCTTTTTCTTACATTTTCTTTTTTTCTCCCATTTTTATCTCTTTTTCTTATTCTTCTCCTTCCTTTTTCTCTGCTGTCTTCTCTTTTTTTACGGTCTGCTTTTTGATTTTATTTTTCTCCCTTTTAATCCCGTCTCTCTGCTCCTCTTTGTGCTTTTCTCTTTCTATCCGATATACTTCTCTATCACTCTTTATTTCTAACTTTTTCAACTGGTTTTGTTTCCGTTCACTCTTCTTAATTATCTCTTTTTCTAACTTTTTCTACTGATTTATTTTTCGCTTTCACTCTCTCTAGTTATTCTTTTTCGAACTTTTTCCATTGATTTATTTTTTGCTTTTACTCTCTCTCTAATTATCTCTTTTTCTAACCTTTTCTACAGCTTTATTTTTCGCTTTCATTCTATTTTTTTCTGCGTATTTATCTCTCTATGTCTCTGTGTAATTATCCCTCTGTTTCTGTTTCTTTATTTCTGTATTTTTGTGTTTTTTCATTTTGTTTCAGTTTCTCTCTTTTTGTGTTTTTTTATTTCTGTTTCGGTTTCTCCCTTTTTATGCTTCTTCAGTTCTCTCTTTTTCAGTCATTATTTGACTCGTTTTGGCTACGTTATTTCTCTCTCTCTGCTTTTCCTCTCTTTTTCTTGTTCTGTCCCTATTTTTTTCTCTCTACGTGTCTTTTATTCATGTTAAGTCTCTGTGCGTTTTTATTTCTCTCTTGTTCCACTTCTTTATTTCCCTCTTTTTCTGCTTCTCGAATCCTTTTGTGTTTATGCTTCTTCATTTCTATCTTTTTCTGCATCTTTATTTTTCTCTTTCACTCTCTATTTCTCCTTCCCTTCTTCACCCTTGTTCGTTTTTACTCTCTTCTTGCTCTGTCTCTCTCTTCTACTCTCTCTCTCTTCCTTTTTGTTGTCCCTTGCTTTCTCTTTCCTTGTGTGTTTTATTTTCTGTCTTTAGTTTTTCTCTGCTTTTCTCTCTTTCGACAAGTCTTTGTTTGTCGTCTTCCTTTTTCGTTTCCTCCCTCATGAGTTTCTTTCAATTTCACTGGCCATGCTGAAGCTTTCTCTGGTCTCTCGTTTTTCTCTTCGTTCCATGCTGTGCCATTTTCCTCACACTTTCTACTTCTGTCAACTTAAGACTACTCCTCTCTATTGTTTACGACCATTGTTTTCTTCTTACTGCTCCTGTCAATTAATCCTTGTCCTTGCTCTTACCTGAGTCTCCCTGGGTTTTATTTGTAATTTCATTTCATGTGTCCTCGAAAGTCTTGAATTTTTATATTTTCCCTTCTTCCCTTTTATATTCCTTCGTCTGAATACCCTATAATTTTACCTTTCGTTCTGCTCCGTTCAGTTTTGCTTCCTATTTACTCCAGAATTTGTTTTCTATAGATGTGGATACACAAACCACAATCAAACTTCAACGAACCCAACCAAAGTGCTGGCGGAGGAGGAAGGGGAAGACCCAGGGAAAACCGTTATGTCCAGTGTATTTATGTTTATTAAAGGCCCCTTCCCATCAGGAAGAGCATTAGGCTAGGAACATGCCATGGACGAAGCCACTTCAATCAATCCCACACGGAGAAAATACTGGAGGATCGAAAAAGACCTCTTTTCTCTTTGCGGAATTGCAGTACTCAAAACAATAATAATGAAAGGAAATTCCCTGCCAGTTACTTTTAGACTGAAGGTGCTTTATGACCCACCACCCGCCTCTCTCTCTCTCTTTCTCTCTCACTCTCTGTCTCTCTTGTTCTCGCTCTCTCTCTTTCTCTCTCACTCTCTGTCTCTCTTGTTCTCGCTCTCTCTCTTTCTCTCTCACTCTCTGTCTCTCTCTTTCTCTCTCACTCTCTGTCTCTCTCTTTCTCTCTCACTCTCTGTCTCTCTCACTCTCTGTCTCTCTTGTTCTCTCTCACTCTCTGTCTCTCTCACTCTCTGTCTCTCTTGTTCTCGCTCTCTCTCTTTCTCTCTCACTCTCTGTCTCGTTCTCGCTCTCTCTCTTTCTCTCTCACTCTCTGTCTCTCTTGTTC
>JAQGBT010006083.1:0-13148 GCA_034698585.1 Disparrhopalites patrizii
CTGCGGAAGAAGCATCTCCCTGTCTCCTAGACTCCATTTCCCATTTCAGATGTGCTTGCAGTGCTAAATTATTTTTGTTACAGGCCCACAAAAAATCAATAATCGTCCACACCAAAGGACAACAAAGCAAGTTTTATTTTTATGGCTTTAGTTGGGATGTGGGTTAGTTGTCCGTCTCGTGAGTGACAGGAGGTGTTTGCCGTGTCCAAAAACTTGACGAAACCGCCCCATCAATCTTTCTGCCTGTCCAAGGAAGGGGGAAAAAGAAGGGGAAAAGAACATCAAAAGCCGGCCTTCTCCCATCCATTTTTTTTCCTTTTTTTTTTGCAGATTTAATTATGGCATCAAGGTTGGTGGTACCTTTTTCTTGTGTAACTGTTCTGTTCGCATGTAGATTTTTGCATAGTTTTAGTTAATTGAATAGTGTTATGTAGGCCTATTGTTTTTTGTTTGAGCCCAAAGAAACAAATCCACAAGTGATGGATTTCAATATTTAAAGAAACAAATTCTTGCCCTCATGCTGTATGGTTTAAGATCATTGACATTTGGTGGGAGTTTTTGGTAATGTTTTGTCTTCATACTGCCTTAGACTGGACCGGCTGTTTGTCTTACTGGAGACTGGATCCACGCCTTCTACTAGGAAAGCAGCTGCTCAGCAATTAGGTCAAGTTCAGCGTCTTCATCCTCACGAATTGCCCTATCTGCTGCAACGCGTTCACAAATGTCTTCGATCCACTTCTTGGGAAACCCGGATTGCGGCAGGTCAGGCCGTGGAAGCTATTCTTTCTCAAGTCCCGGTGTGGCCCGAAAAATCCGAGTCCATTTTCGTTGTAAACCAGGATCCGGACCAGGCCAGCTGTAAGGATGGCACGGAAAAAAACAACGTTGTTCGGGAAAGGGAGCATCTGTCCTTTGACAGCTTCGATGTCAATCAGTTACTCTCACCACATGCTCATTTCTTGATGGCATCCGAGTCGAAAGTATTTGATAAAGATTGCAATAATTTGGATGCATCCGATCCATCTAAGCAACGGAATTTAATTAACGAAAGATTAGGCTTAGATATCGCAGAGAAAATAGGAATAGATACGTCCTTTATCGTTACCAACGACGACTTAGTAGTGAATGAAAGTAATGATGGACCTGAACCATTGGAAGATGACATTTTCGGGAATGAAGCACAAAGCAGATTGAAGAAAGTCAGTAAGAAAACGGACAAGCAACGAAAAGTGTCTTTCGATCGTAGCAATAGCTGCAACAGTTCCTACGTGGATGATGAAGAGCCACTAAGTTCAAGAGAAATAAACCTAGCCAAGCGCCGGGCTCGCAAGTTAAAGTCTAGGGAAACACTTGAATCTCAGTCATCAGTCGATGAGAGCGGGAAGAAGTTCAAAAGAGAAGACTCCACCGAATATGGCCTTTCTTCTAGTCTAGGAGAAATTATCAGTAACTTTAATACCCTTATAAGTGAAGGTCAGTGGCCCCTTTCAGGGTGGGTGGATATTTTAATCAACGATATATTTCACCCACAGTGGGAAGTTCGGCATGGTGCAGCAACCGCTCTAAGGGATGTCATTAGAATTCACGGAAAAAGCGGGGGTAGAAGCGCTGCCGCTGACTCTGTAAGTATGCGGCTCATGTGCTTGTTCTTACTATGTGTTTACTCTTTTTAATGTTTTCTTCACGCCAAAACACATTTTTTTGATAGTCAATGGACTCGCACCAAAAATGGCTGGAAGACGTAACACTTAGAATTGTTTCCGTTTTGGCCCTGGATCGGTTCGGTGATTTTGTTTCGGATCAAGTTGTGGCACCGGTTAGGGAGACATGTTCGCAGTGCCTAGGAACCGTTTTAACTTTAATGTCTTCATCTGCCGTATCATCATTGCTCAATATTTTGATTTTACTACTTAGTCAAAGTGCCTGGGAAGTGCGTCATGGATCTCTGTTGGCCTTGAAGTACCTTTTTGCAGTTCGCAGGGTTTGTTGCTTATTTCGTTGTTTGCCTGGAAATCTTTCCCGTATTAATTATAGAGATAGAATAGAAGTAGTATGTAACTTAGTGTTGTGTCGTTTCAGGATTTGATGACGCAATTACTTCCTGAAGCTTTTCCGTCGGTGTTCAATTGTCTTTCCGACAATGTAGATGACGTTTGTGCTGTTGCAGCGTCTGCTCTCATTCCAGTAGCCGATGTTCTGGTTGCTCATCTTCCTAGCGAAGCTCCTAGTGTTGTAAATGTTCTTTGGGACTCACTAGCTGATCTTGATGATCTCTCATCCGCATGTAATTCCATTATGGGCCTTTTAGCTACTCTCTTAGCATTCCCTACAGCTCGAAGCAACCTAAGGTAAAGTTTTTGTCCATGTTTGTACTCATTAAAGAGTTTGGGTAGTACATAGTAGGTGGATGTATGTATGTGTGTATGTGTATATAATATACTGTACTTCATTATTATGATTTGACTTGATACAGGGGTTTAGATGCCTTAATGCCAAGACTGTGGCCGTTTTTACATCACACCTCTTCTTCTGTTCGAAAGTCTGCACTCTTAACTTTACAAAAGCTTACTGAACTTGACCCAACTGTAGCACCTTTAAGTCCTGGACCTCTTCAAGAGACCTTGAGACACACTTTCCAACGTGCTCTAGTGGAGCACAATCCTGAAGTTCTCCAGCTAATTCCTAAAGTCTGGAATGACTTGCTCAAATCCAGCAGGCTTGAGACACTTCTTCTAGCTGCTTGCCCTATGTTCGGTACTTGGCTTTGCCTCGCCATGCAACCTCCAAGAGTGGCCCTTGACCTGAACTTTTTAGTAACATTAAAACCAGTGGTAAGAATTCCATGTGAGATGAAAATGTGGAATAAAAATAAATGTAACTAAAATTTAATGTTTATATTTAGAATGAAGAAAGTAGAAAATCGAAAGGAAATGATGGTTCTACTAAGCTGTACATGAGCGGTAGTGGTGATGGCGATCCCTTGAGGGTAGCGGAAACCCGATTGATATTAGCTGCAATGCTAGGACAACTGGTCCCATACATAGTTTCTCCTCTTCCCGCTGGGTGAGGTTTTCACAATGTCAGAAGCTTATGTTGTGGTAGTCTGATTCCAAATTAATGATTATTTATGGATCATTATGTGTTTTCAGCACGGTGGGAGAATCTCCTATGGATTGTTTTGTTAGAATACTATTAGTTTATCTAAATTCCCGATCCGCGTTGCAGAAAACCGTTTCGTCTCTAGTTTTGTCGTCATGGCCAGATCCTAACGAATCCTTGAAAAAGTATGTCACACAGTCTCAAAATGGAAATGCAAAAAATTCCCCCGTGAATCTAGGTCATGAAAGTTATATGCAACTTGCCGCAAGACTGGTTGAGTGCTTATCTGAAGTTCTCTATTTTGACGAAATTGCTCTCGGATTCACTCGCCTGCAGAATGAGAGTCGTGACTTTGTCGCAACCGTGAAGCATTACAAGGTTGCACTACCAAAAGAATTGGAAGCTCTTGCGTCCGCTAGTGTTTTTTCGTTTGATCAAATACAGTCGTTAAGTGGCGATGCAATGGAAAACGTTCTCCAACAGCAAGTGAAAAAATCGAAAACATTGGATACTCTATTGGAAAGAAGAAAAATCATTTGGAATTTGTGGTCTCAAACAACAAGTGAATTTGCTGCCTTAAATACATTGTAAGATGTGTTGGATACCTCTTTACTTTGAATACTTACAATCCATGAATACTTACAATAAAGTTTATGTCGATCTTTTAGAATGCTTGCGGCTCTTGCCGGTGCCGTTTGTACCCTGAACTGCTTGCCAGAAAAATTAAATCCTGTCGTGAAGCCACTGATGGAATCTCTGCGTAAAGAAGAGAATGAATTATTTCAAAAGCAATCTGCTAAACATCTTTGCCGGTTGATGGATATCGTATCTGACAGAACGCCTTGTCCGACACCAAAAATAATACAAAATTTGACGGCGTTTCTTTGTTCCGATGGAGATTTTACACCACCTATTGATGATGTAGCAGGCATTCTCTCTTTACTCAGTTTTAATTCTGGAAATGATAGTTCAAGTAGCCCGGGAAAAAAACTGACCAAAGTGGAAGAATTGGCTGATTTTGAAGCTAAGAAGGGAGTACGAATACAGAGGCGAGGAGCAACATTTGCGCTTACCTTAATTGTGACAACTTTTGGAACCAGCGTTCCCACTAAAATAGCTCGGTTGTGGGAACTAACTTTTGGAGCCTTAGAAGCGTCACCAGGAGGTAATAACGTTTAACTGATAAATGTATGTCTATATAATAAGGACGGGTAATTATTTTTGAGTTTTTTAATTTAGTGATTGCATTAGTTTCAGAAAACGAAAAGGATCACCTAAGAAGAGTTATTGACGCACTACAAATCTTGGAAATAATTTCACCTCATTTTCACAGAGACCTCTTTCCGAAGGTATGAGATTAATTATGAATATTAGCATCAGCAAAAACAGACATTTTTAGCCACCCTTTTTATTTTTAGGTGGAAGAGCAAATTGGACATACTTGCACGCTGTTAGGTCACAAGGTTAGAGCTGTGAGACACATGGCCTCGCGATGCTTATCAGTATGGGCTGCTCTAATGCCGGAGAAAGTCATGCCAACTGTGGCCAAAGAAATCGTTCCTCGCCTGGATGCGAGCGAAAGTGGTGTCATGCGTCAAGGAGCAATTGAAAGCATATGGTGTATTGTGGACCGCTTGGGCTTAGAACTACTTCCGTACATAGTTCTCTTAGTTGTACCGGTCCTTGGGAGAATGAGTGACCAAGATGATTCTGTACGACTGCTTGCTTCCTTAACATTTGCCACATTGGTCAGATTAATGCCTCTGGAAGGTGCGGTACCGGATCCTCCCGATCTTCCTAGTGATCTTGCTCAACAGAAAGGACTACAAAGAGAATTCCTGGAACAATTATTGAATCCAAATCGCATTCCAGAATATAAAATCACAGTTCCAGTCAAAGCAGAATTACGCCCTTATCAGCAAGCAGGAGTGAATTGGCTCGGATTTTTAAACAAGTATAAACTACACGGGATTTTATGTGATGACATGGGTCTGGGAAAAACTTTGCAGAGCATATGCATACTTGGAAGTGATCATTTGAACCGGCAAGAAAACCCGAAGGTGATTATTGTTTCAATCACGTATTCAATTAGAAGCATGCGACGTTGTTGAAATTTTGTAACATCAAAATTTATGAATTTGTATTATTTGTAGTCCGAAAATATTGAAAATACTGCCTTACCATCTATTGTTATTTGCCCTCCAACCTTGACTGGACATTGGGTGTATGAAGTAGAAAAATTTATATCCCGAGAGTATTTAAACCCTCTTCACTACCATGGTCCACCTGTGGAACGAAACAAGCTAAAACCAAAGTTGGCTCAGCATAATTTAGTTGTTGTTTCGTATGATATCGTCCGGAACGATATTGAGTTTTTCTCCTCTGTTCGGTGGAACTACTGCATTCTGGACGAAGGGCACGTAATTAAAAACGGAAAAACAAAGGTACGATTTTTTGTACTCAGGAAATACAGTGTCTTGGCACGGGGCATGTGTTAAATGTTACCATTTTTAAAACCCACAGATATCAAAGGCTATTAAACAGCTGAAGGCCAATCAACGATTGATTCTTTCTGGAACACCGATTCAGAACAACGTGTTGGAATTATGGTCACTCTTCGACTTCCTAATGCCGGGATTTTTGGGGACAGAGAAGCAGTTTTCTACGAGGTTTGCCCGGCCTATACTTATGGCGCGCGATCCTAAAAGCTCTCCAAAGGATCAGGAAGCTGGGGCACTTGCCATGGAGTCATTGCATCGGCAAGCATTACCATTCCTCCTCAGACGACTCAAGGAAGATGTTCTTAAAGACTTACCTCCGAAGATCACGCAGGTTTGTTTCGAATTTATTAGTGGCTATTCCATCATTTGATCATCAGTCATCAGTTAATAAATTCATGGAAAATTTACTTTTCAGGACTATTACTGTGATCTGAGTACGATCCAGGAGCAGTTGTACGAAGACTTTGCCCGCAGCAGGGCCCATCAATCCTTGCGGGATACATTTTCTACAAGTAGTTCGGAGGATCCTTCTAAACATTCACACATATTCCAAGCTTTGCAGTACTTGCGAAAAGTTTGTAATCACCCGAAGCTTGTTCTGACTCCACAACATCCCAAATACACAGCCGTAATGAATCATCTTAGTCAAGGAAAAACATCTCTGAGTGACATTCAGCATAGCGCGAAGTTGCCTGCGTTAAAGTAAGCTATTTTATACAGTACAAAGCGTTTTTTGTTTTAAACTAATAATGAATAGTGGGGAAATCGGAAACATGAATGTTATAATGATATTTTAGGCAATTACTTCTGGACTGTGGAATTGGTGTGACGGAATCATACAGTTCGTTAGAGAGTATAGAAATTGTCAGTCAGCATAGAGCCCTTATATTTTGTCAACTTAAAGTCATGCTGGATATTTTGGAGAATGACTTATTAAAGTAAGTGCTTATAAGTTCAGTTTTGAATTTCGCTTTTAATTTAACCAATTCATGTATATGTGATCACTGATGTTTATTTTAATTTACACCAATTAATGACAAAAATTGCAGGGTTCACTTGCCTACTGTGACTTACCTACGTCTTGACGGAAGTGTGCCAGCAGGTCAGAGGCATTCACTTGTCACTCGTTTTAACAACGATCCGTCCATTGATGTGCTTTTGCTTACCACACAAGTTGGAGGTCTGGGTTTGAATTTGACTGGTGCAGATACGGTAAATATTTATTTTTGAGACACTTGGATGAGCGTCAATTATTCATAAACCATGGAAAAACAAATTTTACAATAACTGAACATTTTAATTCTGTGCAGGTAATTTTTGTGGAACATGACTGGAATCCAATGAGGGATCTTCAAGCTATGGATCGAGCTCACAGAATCGGCCAGAAGAAAGTCGTTAATGTGTACCGCCTTATTACTCGAGGAACTTTAGAAGAGAAAATTATGGGGTAAGTTAGGACTATACAAAGTGTTCAGCATCTTAATTGCCAGTCAGTACATAATCAGTAGAGTTAAACAAAATTTGGAATTGTTTTATTTATTCTTAGACTCCAGAAGTTTAAGTTGATGACCGCTAATACCATAATCAGCCAAGAGAATTCATGTATAGAGACAATGGCTACGGATCAGGTACATCATTATTTAATGTTACATGTAATGCAGATTCGTCTTCCTAATTAAGTGTACTTGCATGTACTCAAACTTACGCTAATGTTCGTTCTGTATAATCTCAGCTTTTGGATCTATTCGTGCTCGAGGATAATAATGCTGACGAAAAACCGCAGAAGAAGGAAGATGTTGGTGGATTAGTTGGCGCTTACAAGAATGTCCTAGAACAAATACCCGAACTGTGGGAAGATGAGTTGTATACCGAAGAGTATGACTTGTCAACCTTTATTCGCAACCTGAACAAATAACATTAGTTAAAATCTTACAAAGTAGAAAAGGACGAAGCTTTTGAGACCTCGTGTCTGCCGAGCAGGAAACGTAACAAGTGCAACAATCCCTTCGTTGGATTTGGATCTAAAATATCTGAAATAATGTCAATGTTGTCAGGTATTCGTAAGGGGAAAACCTCACTGTACGAATTCTAGTAATTTATTTTGCAATTTTCTAACTCGTTACCTTTCCCATATATGTAATATTGTTGCCTGGTTCCAACTCATATTTCTTGCTAATATTGTTTGTTACGTACATATAATTAGCAACATATAAAAAATTATGTACCTCGAAATAATTATTACTGATAATAATTGTTAAGTTTTACATGAAAGACTGGTTTCATTGCTTTTGCAACAAAATATTTTTGTAAGTTTTGGTGAGATAGAAAATTAAAGTAAAAGCTACTCACATTGTTAGCCTTAAGTTCAGTCTCGATTTGTACTAATCTCGTGTAATACTTCCCGGTGTTTAGTCAGAACACTGTGAACTGTGAATGTAAGTTAATTAATAATTTTTATTTATTTGTATCGTGTATCAAGATCAATTAAAACTGTATTCGTGCATTGAAAAATGTATATTATCTAACTTTGTTTTGTGTGATTACTGGTGCTATCTTCTCCACACATACGTACTTGTTAAATTTGAGGTCGCGGCATAGGCTTACGAGTGTTCAATATGTATTGAAAAGCGAGGAGCCGAGGTCATTATAATTTATGTTCTAGGTCTATTAGGAGTTTGCCTACACAAAGCCGGAAGCATTCAACTTGCGTGGAATCGGACAAGCCGACGGTGGACATAACTTTGTAAAGAAATTAAGCACCGATGAATATCTCTTCCTCATTTCCAAGAACGTAATTTGACTTGTCGGTTTTCCAGCAGCAAGGATTGGATTGATTTGGAAATCAGTTATTTGATGAAGGGGGGAAAGGTGGGATATACCGTATGCGAAAAAGGCAACCGACTCACTCGCTTATAACTCCTCTATAGTCAGGCGTAGACATACGAGCAATAGCAATTTATTTAAATCCTTTCCGTTTAAAAATTATGGCATGTGAAACGTGTGAGAAAAATCACATGTTAACATATGGGAATTAACAAATCAAAACATATCGTTATCGAAATTAAATTACATTCCAGGATTTTCTTCCAGGATAACGTTAATTTTTCCTATATTTTTGGAATCTAAATAAACATTTTCATTTCCCTCCAGTTTTGCACTGATACGTTTTGTTCAAACTTTTTACGAGGCGCAAAACTGAACTTCCGTCCGGAGGTTTTACTTCAAAAACATTTATTTTTCAAATAGAATTAGCAAAACATGAGTGTAAGTACTTGTAAAAAGTTTTAATTTTTCAGATCCTCTGCTCTTTTGGCAGTCATTGTCAAACTTACGAAATTAGTAGATAAAAAATATCCAGCAAAAATAAAAGAGCCCTTGACCAAAAATTATCGTCGTCCTTTTGCATAGCTGTCCTAGTCTAGTCCAGACTTCCAAGTCAGACTACGAATTAACTAGACTTTAGCTGTTGAATTTCCCGCATTGAATAGACTCGACTAGGCTTTGACCAATGTAAGGCGAGTAGAATTGACTACAAAAAAAAGGTCTGGGGCGACTCGACTAATGAAAGAATATAGTCTTCTACACACATACCTATTCGTGAATAGAATTACTTATGTGAACAATACAACATGAATGACTTGAATTCGCATCGAATCGCCTGACAAAAAAGTGCAAACAAAAAAACATGTATATGTATAAATAGTATTAGACAGAAATCGTTATCTTAGATTACGTTCTATGGAATAATTTCACATTGTATACATACATAAAGGACATGTGTAGCTGCACATAACATATATATCAACTAACGCCGCTGAAGAGACCAATAGAAGAATGCACTTAAATTTGGTATCAATACTTTTTTTATATCATTGTGTCAGTATGCATTTTTTGGAAACGACGGTTTTTGTTTTCAGGAATATATACTTGCTCTGGTCCCGTAAAGAATAAAAACAGTATATGGATTAATAATTGTTTCAGTAGCAGTATACCTCTTTATCGTACAAATCAGTGATTATATTTTACTTCACTACAAAAATTGTTGCAAACGCAAATAACATCAAAGTACTAGCATTTTGATGACCAGTGAAAAATGGGGGGGCAAGGGAAGAAATTCCAGGAAAACTGCACACACTCAAAAGACATACTGTGACTATTCAAAATCAAACATTACCAAGGGAAGTAGGCCAAATGTGGTTTACAAAAATCTTACTGAATTAGATTATCCATCTGCAAAAGGATCACCCAAATTCGCACTTAAAGTAAGTAGTGAAATACATTCAACTCCATCTCACTCTGACATAACTGAAGTAGAGGCCATATCTATTGATGAAACATCAAAATCGGTTGTACATGAAACTAATCACGATCAATCTGCTGCGGAAATACATCCAAATCAACTAAACACGTCGGAAGCATCGACATCCTCTACAACAAATCGCTCTCCAACGGCTGCGGACACTAGGCGTAACTGGTTGGATAATATAAAAAAGAAACGAAGGGGGTCATCCGAGAATAAGAGTTTCCTGTCCAAACAAATAAAGTGCAGCCTGAAGGGTGGTGACGTCGTTCGGCCATATGCAGTCGGTCTGGAGGGATTTATTCAATACAGCGAATACAAAATCCCATGCTCAATTATGCAACATGGATTTAAATACCAGGCACATAAGTTTGAGCTTCACCCAGATGGAACAGTAAATGAAAATGCAATTACCGGCATTGCCGCCGAATGTTATTACTGTAGCCAACCTTATATTTACGGAACACCGTCGAATGGAGGAGTTTCGAATTTGCGGCGTCATTTTAAGGTAATTGAAAAACTAGAATTTAAAATGGTTGTAAATTTAATGCTTGTCAAAATTCTAGAATTTTGATTCAACTATTTTGCAGCAAAGTCATCCAGACGACTACAAGAAAGCTGAAGAGATTGTCAACAAATCTGTTCAAATATCAATTGATGCCATTTTTAAACCCAAAGTCATTTCTAAGTACAGTGCAAATCATGTAAAGCAGAAGTTGTTTGAAAGAGGGCTGGTAATTTGCATTGCGACCGACAAGCTTCCACTGGATATTGTCAACGGTAAAGGGTTTCAACATTTGATCAGCTCTATCGATGACCGACTTAGTTTCCCCGGGCGTAGCACAATATACCGAAGACTTCAACATGACCACAAAGAACAAGTAATATATTTGTGACATTCTGCAATTAATTGCAATGGCTAATGGTTATTTTATTCACATCCATACTATTACTTCTTTTTAAGGTCATTCCGGCTTTACAAAAACAACTTAAAACCGTAGAGAAAGTGGTCGTCTCATTGGACGGGTGGAAAAGTCGCAGAAAAGACGGAATAATCGCATTCAAAGTGCATTTTATCAGTGAAGACTGGACCGTAACTAATTACACGCTCGCAATTCGAGAAGTCAACGAAAGTCAAACTGGAGTTGTCATACGTAGTTTGTTTGATAGTGTGATGGCCGACTACGGGATTTTGGACAAGGTACATCTATAAGACATCCAGTTTTACATCTTACTTTAAATTCTAGATTTTTAATCGAAAAGTGACGTCACAGGTTCTTCATGTTATGACTGATAGCGGCGCTAATATGGTCAAGGCATTCAAGCCACCTATTTTTGTCAGTGGTGACATTGATGAGGACGAAGATGAAAATATCCGAAATCCGGTTGACGGGCTACTGGATATTATGGACGACGAAATCACTATTTACTGCGATGATGAAATCGACGATCAATTGGACGAAGATTTCATTGAATTAAATTATGCCGATCAGTTTCAGAACTCGCATTTGCGTTGCACATCACACCAGCTACAACTAGCAATGAACAAATCTATGAAGATCCCAGACGTGGCAGCCTTTATGTCATACATTAATAGAATTATTACATTTTTTCCAACAATACTGTTTATTTAGCTCAGCTAAGAAAAAAATGTGGGAAGGGCTTGCTAAAGAAGGCAGAAACACGGTGGAATTACTGGGTTGATGCTATTGCAAGAATTTCCGAGGTATACTGAAAAATTTACATTTTTTTGTTGATGCTATTTCTTCAAAATTCTGGAATTTTACATATTTTTAGGACACTATTTTCAACGTGCTCGAGAATCTTCTGACGCACGCCCATTTTTACATGAAGGGAGAACAAAAGCGAAAATTACCAAGGCACCTCACAAAAACGGATCTTAGAAAAATGATCGAAATCACATCCGTTTTAAAACCATTCGCCCAACTAACTGATGAGTTGCAAAGTGACGGGGTAACTTCGTCACTTTTGATAGGAGGTTTAGTAGCTGCCTTAAACAGTAAGTAGCATTTGACGATAATTTTATTTTCGCATGCTTTAAGATGTTATCGAATACAATTGTGAATTGTTTCCCCAGCTCTAGGCTCCGTCGATGTGAAGTACTTTAAACCAATGGCTATATGTATCAAGGACGAAGTCATTGAACGATTTAATCATATTGTGAAGATGCAAAGCTATGTTGTTGCTACAGCGTTGGACCCTAGACAAAAGTTAAATGTTTTTAAATTAACCGGTAATTGCATTAAAAATCTTCTTTCGTTTTCATTGAAAAAGCTGACAATTTTGATAAACTGATTATTAATTTAGGATGTGACTTGTCCCTTCCATCATATCAAGAAGCTAAGCGCATTTGTGCTGCCGCTACTGGAGTTGGCTCCGTAGATGTAGTAACAGTTCCTAGCAGCAAAAAGGGCACCGGACGTATTAGCTTCCTCGACTTTGTAAATGAGAAAGCGGATGAATTAGATCATGCCATTCCAAGAAATACAACAGCATTGACTGAGTTAGATCATTACCTTAGTGAACCTTTGATTGCAGCAGAAGAAAATATACTCACATTTTGGAAGCGAAAACAGGGAACTTTTCCGTTGTTAGCAACATCGGCTAGAATTTATTTAGGAATACCTTCAACATCGTCTAGTGTAGAAAGGTTGTTTTCAGAATTATCCGCAATTGGAAGAGCAAAACGCGCGTCCATCAAAGCGCCCCAGTTCGAAATATTAGTTCTTAAATCTCAAGATTTTCAAAAGAAAATTACAGCTACATGTAAATTGTAATAATTTCCGTTTTCTTTCAGGAATGTAAAAACACCAACTGCAAAACGCTAGTGTTTTGTAGTTGGGTGAGCAAAATGTTTTTTACAATTTGACCTATCAACTTTTACTTATGTCGTTTTTGGTGGTTTTTATGAGAATAACTTTTTACTGGTTCAAAATTCTATAAGTAGTTTTAGTGATTATTTATTAAGCTAATCATTTGTAACTATATACTTCAAAAGTCTAGACTTTTGAAGTACCTTGACAACCTAAAAAAAGTGATAGTTAATAGACACCTTAAAAAGGTTATGCGCATTAATGTAATACTACAAGATGCACAAAATTATTTGACTTATACTGACAAGGTTTAAACCCATTATTTACTAACTACAGATACTTCAAAAGTCTAGTCTTTTGAAGTACCTTGAAAATACAATAAATTTAAAGATTAATCAAAAGCTTACAAAAATA
>JAQGBT010006084.1:0-13148 GCA_034698585.1 Disparrhopalites patrizii
TTTGTAATTATAAATTCCAATTAAAATACTTTTCTGACAAAAATATGGATACTAATTCCGATTAAAATACTGCAAAAGTATGAGTATAATTCCGATTTGAATTCGAATACCCATTCGGATGTCATATCTTGCTTAAGCCTCAAAAAACAGAAGAAACAAAATTGACAACAAAATGTTGGAAAAAAGGGCCACAATATTTAGCGTTGCCCTAAAATAAAGAAAAAAAATTACAGATTTGAATTTGAAATTACTGCTTGTGCAGGGAGATGGCGGTGGTCCGTTGGTCTGCCCCAGTCGATACGACCCTTGGCGCTACGAGCTGGCCGGGATCGTCTCCTGGGGCGTCAATTGTGGCACCTACGGCGTTCCCGGGGCCTATGTGGACGTCTCCAAATTCCGCCAATGGCTCGATAACACGCTCGTCTCCCGAGTGCCCAACTATGACCTTACGAGGGTCACCGTGCCTCAGCAGTTGGGGTAGCACACCCTCCGTCCTCGTCAATAGCCAAGGAGAATTCATACCCAGATTCACCTACGACCGCAATGGGGGGCTCCGGGATGCTCTCACCGCCGGGAGGTCGGGGGCACCCTGCCCCCTGGCCGTACATTTGGCTCTTCTCCTGGGCATTACGGGCACTTTTATCTTGACGAGGACCTTTTCACCCGGATTTATTAGTCCTGGAAACAGTCTACTCTCACTATAACAGCTCTCACTATAACAGTTCTCTCTCTATAAAAACACTCTCGCTATAACAGTTCTCTCTCTATAAAAACACTCTCGCTATAATAGCATCCTGTCCTCCCGCGATACAGTCGACTCTCACTATAACAATTCTTTCTATAAAAGCATTCTCACTATAACAGCATCCTCGTATCCCCCTGGAGCTGTATAATGTAAACGGCTCCTTCTATAACAGCACTTGCTATACCAGCATTTTGCTACAACAGGATTTTTCCTTCCCGCAACCACATGTCCCTCACTACAATAGCATTTTCTTTCTATAAACAGCACTCAGCTATCATCAAATGCCCCTTTAGGATTAACTTTTTCTCTATAACAGCACTGGACATTTTTAACGGTACAATTTTATAACATTTTCAGCCCAATTTTAACTTGTTTCGCATTATTGCATAAATATTGATACATTTTATTTAATTATCAATCTCATACCTGGAATGGATGGATTATTATTTATTATTTTTATACTCAATTTAATACAGCAGCTTCTCCCTATAACAGCACATTTTTAGGTGCAGATAAGGTGCTGTTATAGTGAGGGTCGACTGTAGATTTAGCATGCAAACGATTCCCTCTATAACAGCACCGCTTACGAAAAGCATTTTGCCTATAACACTGGCGTTTGTCCTTCCTTATTCCAAAGGCCACATTTTTCTCACTAGAACGACATTTTCTTTCTGTAACAGCATTTAAGCCAAAATAAAATACCCCGTCAACATGCAAGTTTTCTCTATAACAGCACTTGACATATATAAAAGCACCTTTAATCCTTTCAAAAAACTAAAACATTTGAGCAAAATTGGGTATAAATAATGTAAATGTTGATATTATTTGTTAAATGATCAGAATTATACCTGTAATTAATCTTAATTAATTAATATTATTTTTTACCCGGTTGTCTATACAGTAGTATTTGGTAATAATAGCAAAATTGCACGTACGTATAGGATCCAGTTTTCTAAGAGCTTTTAGCTATACCAGCAGAATTTCATGTGAAAAGGGTGTGAATATGGTTAACGTCGACTGCATTTGGGAATTAGGCTGTAAACGGGATGTTTTCTGTGGTTGGACGTTCTAATTGCAGCATCCAATTGTAGCATGCTGAAAAAATATTGAAAATTTAAGTTCATAATTGCTCTTATGGTATTAACTACACAAGTCTTTACCTGAATTAAGTACAATAGCTTACATGATTGACGTCTTGGGTCGTCCGGAAATGCATTTTCCCCCAAGGGATTCTTCCTTCTCTGTGGGTCTGGAGAGATATTTTTAGGATTATTTATTGTAGTCACGTATATATACATATCAAAAATAACATGTAAGCTGATTAGATACAATCCTAATATGGACCCGCTGTATAATAATGCACGGAAGGGCCATGTTGCTTCTATGTTATATGGCCGTTATTAGAAATGTAATTGTTGTTGGGAAAAAGTTGTGTATAGAAAATATTTAAACGGGAGAAGCACTGGCACAGGTTGGATACTTATTGAAATATAAATTATAATTACACACCAGATTATGGCAGCAATTAAGGGATAATTCCCCCTTGTTTTCAATGAATTGAACAAAATGCCTGTGTTGGCCATACTAATTGCTACCCTGTCGTAATTGATGTTCACCTTGTCACAAAGAGCTTCTCACGGCATAATATTGGATTTAATCTAATGGGTGTACATATACTTGTGTATAGCTCACATGCATATTATATTGTACATTGTCGATTGACACGCGCTGCACGTGGTGGATATACACGAACAAGAACTGGATGTAAATAAATAAAAAATATTCTTCCTTTAACGTGTCTAACAAATGCTGCTTGCCCATGGAATTATCCGTGACTCGCTCGTCCATAATTATTATGTTCTGTAATCCCCTTAAAATCACATGGAGTGCATATACATAGGTTATATATTTTTACAGGTGCATACATACATGTAGATACATAATACATAGTACGTACGTAAAACATTAGTAAGTATACCCGCAGAATTCCAGCAGGGCCATTTCCGAACACTTTCCTTATACAGAACACGCAAAGAGGCATGTTGTGTTACAGAATAATTACTTTAATATTTATCTCTGGTTAACAGACATTTCTTGCATGCGTTAGCCGTCATTAATTGACATGGAGGGTGTTTAATTAATGCCCTCATTGACACATGGCTAAATGTGGGAAGGCTTCATCCAATCGCAATTTAGAGTTCCTTATTGGTTACTTTATTTTCATTTCTAACGTCCAACATTGAAATCACACTTTTGGAATTGAATTTTTTTCGAGTCGGTATTTGGACAAAATTTGTTGAAAAATGCATGATTTTTGTGACATGATATTTGCAAAAAATGCACGATATTTGCAAAATAATGCATGATGTTTGAAAAATTTGTCGATTGAAAAAGCATTGAAATAATTCCAATTTTAACTTGGTTTGATCAAGTTCCAAATTAGCACACTCGTAATTGAACCAGTACTCCAGGAATGAATTAGAATTTGAATTCACAATCGAAACTCGCTTGTTTAATTACGATTTAAATACTGATTAGTGATCACTGTTTTTTTTCGATAAGATGACAAAGGATACTTGAGCTAACGACAATTAGTGGATTTATAGTTTAGACAATTGGAAGCAAGAAAATACGACCAAGTTAATTAATTTAATAACATCAACGTATTTCAATAGGAATTTTTAGTTTCAGCAACAAACTTAGCCATTTAACTTTCGGACTGAATCAGGAGTCAGAAGTGCATACGGGGCAATTCAAATATAGGCGAGTAGCCAATTAATGTTGAGCATTTTCAAATACTGAATAGCCAATTAATTTTGAGCATTTTCAAATACTGAATAGCCAATTAAATGTAAGTATTTTCAAAATATTAAATAGCCAATTAATTTTGACTATTTTCAAAATATTAAATAGCCAATTAATTTTGACTATTTTCAAAATATTAAATAGCTAATTAGTTTTGAGTGTTTTCAAAATATTAAATCGTCAAATATATACGAGTATCTCGTTAAAAAGGTTGAAATTGAACTTGGTACCAAAATTATAGCCGCAAATTGAACTTAAACCGACCAGGAAATCGTATTAGCGTTATCAAATTTTCTTCCTTTGATTGCTTAAAAACGGCTGTAAATTGATCAATTAATATTCCATAAGAAAATTTAGGCTTATTGAAATTAAATTTTTTCGTTCACGATTCGTAATTTAACAAAATCTGCATAATTCATCTGCTCTTTCGGCCTCCGGAGGCTTTTAAGGGTTAAAATGCATCTTGTAATTCTGTGCCTGCATGATTTCCAGATTAAAGTGCAAGACCTTTAATCACCATTTTGGCAACAATGAACAAGTCCCTCTCCCGTTAATGGCCTTTCAATCACCTCCTGCAATTGTACGATAGGCCTTTCTTATCAACATAACAATCAATGTCATGTCCCTTGCAGGCTGAAGATTATCCCTAACCCTCAGAGGAGCACGCCCTTTCATTCTATTTTGAGCCTTGACTTTGAATGCAGTTTTCAAAATACAATTGCATACTTTCATATGCATTAACATATAAGAACGTGTAATAACTAGAAATTTCTGGCTTTCTTCCCCCCGCAAATTCCTATTTGGTTAACTCCTTGTCTTGCGTGCTTCATTGCAGGTCCGTTCAAATTAAATGCGGCAGACGTAGCTTCTTAAAGCCTTATGGTCACTTTTTCCCTCAAAGAGAGGAAGACAATGATTGAAAACGGAAATGAAAATTTGCTCGATAAAGGCGAATGGATAGATAAAAATTAATGGCTCGACCTTTGTTTCTAAGGGAAGAATAACAGGATTAGAGCGATAGTCAAAAGGGAGAGATAAATAGATGGAAAGAGAACCTTTGATCGGACCTAATTTGCAATGGAAATATATCCCAAAAAGTTAATGTCATATTACAGGGAACATTTACGAATATAAATAATTTGAGGACTAATCGACCTTGGCACTTGTTTCAGAACAGTCACGTGTGTCTTCCCCTTCCATTGCTGAGAGGGGTTGCTTATGGGAATAATAATTAATGACCACATAAAAAATCAACCGTTCTCAAAACTGCTCACATGATATAGCAGACAGACGAATAAATACAATATGCCGCTCAACAGGAAAATAAAGTCCCTTACGACATTTATGTATGTAGGAATAGGAAGAAACATTTAAAATAATAAAAAAAATATCAATATAAAAAAATAAACATCTTTTTGATCTTATGGAGGGAAGTTTGCATTGGACTGTTGTGTATATAATATGCAAATAAAATCAACAATGTAAAGTATACGCAAGTCAGCGGGGAGTCGTGAAAAAAGTGCCGGAGGGCAGGAATCTCTCTCGAGTTGCTTCTTTTGTACATGCAAAAAAAGGCCTGAGTCATGAAGTGGTACAAATACAAATACAAAAGGGTAATATGAGAAGGAAAAAAAAGGAGGAAGGAAGGAAAGGTGAAGAAAAGAGTGAGAGTGAAGAGGAAGAAGCAAGATCATGGCGTGGCCTTGTATTGAGATTTCTCATTGTTGTTTTCCCTCACTCTTTCTTTCTGTCCCTTCTCTGTCTCTCTCTCTCTGTCTGTCTTTTCCTGTGACAAATGTCCCCTGATTTGAGGAAGATTATGTTACATATGAAAAAATGGGGGAGCTCACCTAGAGCGTTTTCGTATAAAAGCCAGCTCCTGGACAGCAGGAATCATAGTCAATTTCTTGGTTTCCCCGTGGAAATATTCTCAACTAATAATCTTCCAATTCTCTCTTCTGGACTTCCGTTCCAACCCAAACAACAGCTTCAAAATGAAATCCGTAAGGGAAATTTTTGAAGGAATTTTTCCAACGAATTTTTAAAACAAATTTTTACTCCTTTACTTCTGTATTCTTTGAATAATCCTTTTCATCTGATAATTGCTTTTTTCTCCTATTTTTTTTAGTCTTGTATACAATTTTGTTTCGAATTTTTAATTGCCATTCGAAAATTTCCGTTTTTAAGGCACTTATTTGAAATTGGCGCGTATGTTCTAGCGTTTATATCAATTTCGAAATTTTGTGCGGAAGAATTCCCTTGCCGGGATTTTCGAACAAAGCGGAATCAAACGTTGTCAAATATACTGCTGTACACAAATTTTTTCAAATATACAGCTGTCCAAAATTTTTTTCAAAGCTGAGTTTAATTTTTTTTTCAAATTTATAGCAGTGCACAAATTGTTTCAAAGTTGTGCTCAAATTGTTTTTCAAATTTATAGCTGTGCCCAAATTTTTTCAAAGCTGTGCTCAAATTATTTTTGAAATTTATTGCTGTACAATTTTTTCTAAATATATAGCTGCGGACAAATTTGTTCAAATATATGGCCGCGCAAATTGTTTTCAAATATATAGCGGTGCTCAATTTTTGTCAATTATATAGCTGTGCAAATTTTTAAAAAAAGTAACTATGTGCACAATTTTTTTGTACACAAAAGTTGTGCACAAAAATTTGTACAAATTCTATGCACACAATTGTGTCAAATTTCTGCACCCGAAAAATTTTCAAACTGCCATAAAGCGCAACTATAGAAAATATCACTAAAAAATTTGTAAACATTTGCAAATTTGGCCCCTACAAAGACATGGATCTATCTACCAAAAATTCGAATATTTGATACCTACAAAGAATTGATAGATTTGATATATACCCAAAAAATTTGTACAATTGTTCCATACCCAAAATTTTGCAGTTCATTGCCGTCGCTCTCGCTACCATCTTGGCCGTGGCCAACGCCGGACTCGTCCCAGCTGTGGCTCCCTTGGCCGCGGCTCATGCCCCAGCTGCCCTGACCACCGGCGGAGGCGTCGTCCGTGCCGCTCCCGTCTACGCCCACGCCCCCGTTGCCGTTGCCCACGCCGCCCCCTTGGCCGTTGCCCACCCCGTGGCCGTCCATCACTCCACCGGAATCGTCCGTGCTCCAGTTGCTAAGGCCGTGGCCGTTCCCGTTGCTCCCGTTGCCGTTGCCCACGCCGCTCCCATCGCCGTGGCTCACGCCGCTCCTTTGGCCATTGGCGCTACTCACGTCCGTCTTGCCCGTGGTGTCCTTGCCGCCCCTGTGGCCGTTGCCGCTCCATTGGCTGTTGCCCACCCCGTGGCCGTCCATCACTCCACCGGAATTGTCCGTGCTCCAGTTGCCAAGGCCGTTGCCGTCCCAGTTGCTCCCGTTGCCGTTGCCCACGCCGCTCCCGTCTATGCCCACTCCGCTCCATTGGCCATTGGTGCTCCTCACATCCGATTGGCTCGTGGTGTCCTTGCCGCCCCTGCCGTCGTCGCCGCTCCCGCTTTCGTCCGGGCTGCCCCAGTTTTTGCTCCAGCTCCCATCGCTGTGGCTCATGCCGCTCCAGTTTTTGCTCCAGCTCCAGTTGCTGTGGCTCATGCCGCTCCAGTCTATGCCCATGCTCCTTTGGCTGTGGCTCCAGCTGTCAAGGCCTTCGGTGCTGCTCCAGTTTACCTTTAAACATTTTTTTTACAAGGGAAAATGTACGTAAAGTGTGACGTAGTCATATGAGAATTTGGAATCTTTTTTATATTTTTTTGTACCCTCCCTTTTTTCTACACCCAAATATGACACTGGACTCTGTAAATTAATATTTTGTGATGTGAATCCATGACTGGAAGGGGACGATGAGAGAATTGGAAATACATTCATAAGATTGACCATAATTTATTTGTGTTATACAGCCTTTATTTATCTCTTGATTCATCTATTTTTTCATTCTTTTTGGAAAAAGGCATTGCAGTCGATTTTCACGTTGACATTTCCTATAAAGGCATGGTTTGTATATAGACATCCTGGGATCTTCCAGAGAGCTTTATCATGTAAAGGTCTATCTCTCTCTATAATAGCACAATTTATAAGCTCATTTTTTGTTTTTGCTAACTTTTTCCTTCCACTAGCCGCGTTTTCCTTACTATAACAGAATTTTCTTTATACATCAGCATTCAAGGCAAAATCTAATACCCACAACGTTTTCTTTATAACAGCACTTCAATTGTATCGCATAGCACGATTTTATTCCTTTTTGAAAAAATCTGCAACATTTTAGAAAAATTGTGTAGCTCTATATGGACATATTTTGTTAAATTATCAGAATTATTTTTGGAAAATTCTATGTTAGCGATGGGCGAAAATGTTTGAGAGGACATTTTTTGGCACTGTTATAACGATAAAAGGGAAAACGATGTGTTATAGAGAGAGATCCGGGTGTATTTGGATGTCATTAATCACAGAACGTGCCCTTTTTTTAAAAAATTTCACAAGCATGCATGGGCGGAAAAAAACAGCCGGAAATATAATTGGACGCAGGAATTCGTTGGGAAGCTATAGAAAAATTTTAATCTCTATATCCAACAGCAATTAGGCAAGTTATGACGATTTTCCCGAGCCAAATTCAAAAATAGAAACGTCTCAAAGATTTTTTCTTTTTTCTTTTGCCTCCAGGAATGAAATATAATTTGGTTAGTACAGTGGAGTCTCTATTTAACTACACTGAAGGCCAGGGCGAAAAATATTGCTACAGGGAAATGTTGCTATATAGAACATTAAATATGTACTTTACATGTACGGGGGCTGGAAAAATAATGTTTTTATATAGAAACATTGTTATAAACAGACTTGTTATAGAGAGACTTCACTGTATTAATTTTTACGCCTGTGAAAGCTGAAATGGAGGAGATTACATTTTTTGCCTCAAGCAGATTTCAATGCCACTTGTTTATGCTGTCGCTGTGTACATGTTGAACTGTAACATTTATTTAGTAAGTAAACAATCCATTTTTTTTCCATATAAAATTATTAAAAATATTATTGGTCCTATTTGTATTTGTTTTAATAGTTATAGTCACGACGGGGGAATTTTTTTTAAATTGTCTCAGGGAAATCGTCATAATTGGACTAATTGTCGTCAGATTTAGATGGGACATGTTTCTTTACGTTCTCCATTTTAATTACGGATTTTTTAAATTACAGATTCTAATTACGGATAATTTTCAGCATGAATATGTAAATACATAGTACAAGAATTAGTTTTTGTACCTATTCTTTCAAGGACACCCATGGACTTCTCAAGCATTCCCCAAAAAACTGGATGTAACTGTTGAAAAACTTGATGTAACTTGCTATTGATACAATGGATGGAGCCAAAAAGTAATCATGCACATGTGTATTTAGTTGTTTGTGGCAAAGTTTTTAATTTCCCTAAAATAGGCGTGATTTCAGCATCACACTTTACTTAATCGGCAAGGTAACAATAAAAAAGAAATTACAGCATAATTATTAGTTAAACGCGTAGAAACATATGTTATTTTAAGTTGAGAAAAAAAAACAAAATTATCCCGTTATGAAAATTTTTTCTCTCGACTTATTTCCTTTTCTTACACAAAAAACAAATTGTGTATAAAAAATGTCGATTTAAAAGTGACCCACCCCCAGTACCTTGTTTACCCCCAGCAAACAAAAAAGAAAAGTGAGGAATTATAAAAAGAAAAATCTAATCAAGTTCTCCGCATACAAATCGCCTCGTTACTTAAGATTGGCTGCATTTACGAAAGCCGTTGTCAATAAGTAAATAAAGGATGGTATATTCCCTTTATTTCTCAGAAGCTCTCCATGCCACATGGAGAACTTGGTGCATTTCCCAAAGCTGTCAATTATTCATAAATTGGATGGATTTATTAATGAGGTGGGAGCCACATCAAACTCACCGTTAGCAATTTTTTTTTTCTTTGGCTCCCCAAACAGCCTTGAGCGATTAATAAGCTTCTTACCATTGTCCTCTAAAAAAAAGGTGCACTGCCTTTTGATTGTATACAAACACGGAAAGTGCATTTCAAAGCTCCTTCTAAGGTGACTTGAGCAAAAAGAGCAATAATCACTATATCATTTTTTTGTCCAATTTATTCTTACATGAGCTTAACAATAATCCATTACAGTTTTTTCTACTGTCTACATGATTTGATTATGATCCATCATATTTGGGATCATGCTTGGGATTGAAAGAGGTCTTTGTTAACTTGGGAATTATACGGATTTTTTTCTGCAAAATTAGATACTTACTTCTTGTTATTTTTTTTACATGTCCATATACACACAAAATGAAAACTAGGAAGAAAGAAATAGTGACAGTTTGGGTCCATAAAACTTACTATTTGCTTCCTCCGATCATTCACATGACCCCCGACTGATCCAGGACATTTTTTTCTGGAAAAGGAAATGTTTTTTTTTTGTTCATGACTTTTTTGCAAAGCCTTTCGTGTATAAAAAGGTAAGTGGACGGGATGAGTTTATCAAACGCATTTTTGTCGATTTCATCTACACTTCTCTCCGTGGAACTTCCAAATTTTTATTCTTCAACATGAACGCCGTAAGATTTTTACAAGGATTTTATATAGAAACACTTTCAAATTAGGAATTTTTCAAAAATTTGGCTAATCCAGTCTGTACTTGTAATCGACATTTGTATAGGCGTGTAAACTTTTTGCACGCTGGGAAGCGTAGAAATTTGCAATTTTAGTGAGTCTAAAAAGTTTTGGAGGCTCGCAAGAGTAAACATTTGCAATTTTGGTGAACGTAAAAATTGGACCAAATTTTCCATTTGGTAAAAGTAGAAATTTTCTAATTTAGGGAACACCATTTTTTTGAGATATCACAGTGACCACAAAAATTTTGAATTTAGCAGGCGTAAAAACTTTGTAATTTAATGAACGTATAAATTTCGTCAAATATTAAGCTTAAAAATGAAAATTTGAGAGCGTAATAATAGCTTAGCGAGCTTGAAAATTTTGTTACTGAGTGAGCGTTAGCATTTTGGTATCGAGCGAGCGCAATTTTTTTTTAAATTTCGTAAGCGTAAAAGATTTACAGTTTAGTGAGGGTAAAATTGCAATTTAGTGGGCCTAACAAGATTTTAATTTAGTGAGGGAAATAAATTTGCAATTTAGTGAGCCTACAAATTTTTTAATTTAGTGAGCCTATAAAATTTTTAATTTAGTGAGGGAAATAAATTTGCAATTTAGTGATCCTAAACATTTTTGCCATTAATGATGCTAGAAATTTTTTTTGTGTTTAGAAAAAAAACGTGTACGTTGTGCGAACGTGTAATTTTTGTAGAGATTACTGTTGAAAACGCATCTTTTGAACAAACGAAATTAAAAATTAATTCAAATTTTTTTTTTAAATTCCAGGTTGCTTTCGCCTTTGTCGCCATGTTGGCCGTCGCCAACGCCGGGTTCCTCGGAGCTCCTCTGGCCGCTCCTTTGGCCTATGGCCACGCCGTTGCTCATCCAGCTGCCATTTCTTACAGCAGCGGAATTGTCCGTGGAGCTCCTCTCATCCACGCCGCCGGAGCTCCTCTTGTCCGAGTTGCCCGTGGCGCTCCTGAGGCCGTCGTCGCCGGCCCCGCTCCAGTTGCCCTTGCTGCCGCTCCAGTGGCCGTGGCTCCAGCTCCAGTGGCCCTTGCTGCCGCACCAGTAGCCGTGGCTCCAGTTCCAGTTGTGAAGACCTTTGCCACTCCCGTGGCAGTCGCTCCAGTTGTGAAGACCGTGGCTGCCCCCGTCATTGTTCGGGCTGCCCCAATTATTGCTCCAGCTCCTTTGGTTGTCAAGACCTACGCTCCAGCTCCAGTTATTAAGACTTATGCCGCTCCAGTCATCAAGACTTATGCTGCCGCTCCAGTGATCAAGACTTATGCTGCCGCTCCAGTGATCAAGACTTACCATGCTGCTCCAGTCATTAGGACTTATGCTGCTGCCCCCATTGTCAAGACCTTTGCTGCCGCCCCGGTCTATGCCGCCGCTCCTTTGGCCGTCAAGTCCTACGCCGCTGGACCCATTCTTGTTTGAATAATTTAAATATCCTGTATCAAAATGAGCCCCTGATATCGCCTGTGGAATGGCTCGAAATGTGATATTTTCAGTCTTCAAAGAACATCCAGTTTTCTAAATAAGGGCATAATTTTTGAAAAATTGTCGAACCAGAAATTTGTACAAATTTTATACAGATTTTTTACTTGTTTTTTTTTTTACTGGACATGCAGATGGATTTTTGTTGTCTGTAGTTATTCCTTGATATTAGTCTTTCCTGGTAATTTCCGATTCATTAAAAATTCCAACACGCAAACTAAACAAAGGCATTTGAAATTTATATAGGCATATTTAAATTTAATTATAATTTAAATTTATATTTAAGCATATAGGCAAATTTAGGTCAAACATAACCAAACTTCAGTAAAACGCAACAAAAAAAGGACCATCCAAATTTATTCCTGCACCATCTTTCATTAAAATAAAGTCATAATGGAATGACCATCAAAATTCCGTCGGAGACCATTTTAAATGTATTCAAAGGTCATCTTTAATTCAAACAAATTTTATTCAACAACAAAATTCAATTAAAATTTAGTTCAACTCAATTAAAATTTATTCCAACGCAATGAAAATTTATACCAACGCAATGAAAATTTATTCCAACGCAATGAAAATTTATTCCAACGCAAAGAAAATTTATACCAACGCAATGAAAATTTATTCCAACGCAATGCAAATTCATTTCAACGCAATACAAATTTAATCCAACGTAATCCAAATTCATTCAAACGCCACGCAAAATTATCCCAAAGCAATTCAAATTTGTTCCAATGCAATTCAAATTTATTCCAGCGGAATGCAAATTCATTCAAACGCTATGCAAAATTATTCCAACGCAATCCAAATTCATTGAAACGCCAGGCAAAATTGTTCCAACGCAATGCAAATGCATTCAAGCGGGTTCTATGTCACCACGAAAAATTTGACAACAAATTTTTGTACATTTACGTTCCAGTTTTTATTAATACATATGTGTACGTGTACAGCTGTAAATGAACATGTGCGAGATGAAAACATTCCTGATTGTATTGCCTCCTACTGTGATGCCTCTGCAAAACTGTACGAGAAAAATAGGAATGATATGATCCAGTTCAGTGGTTAACATTTTTATTTGACTAACAATAAGGCACATTTTCCCGCATGTCATGACATATTGCAAAATCTTAACATTTTGTACTTACCCTAGAATCTCGTTTACTTGTAGAATGGATTCATACTATCATACTATTTATTATCTATATTCATATATACAAACGTATGTTCCCCTATTTGATGAGAAGCCGTGTAAACATTGATTTTGCCATGCAGTGTTAAGCAATGACTTGTAGTGCTTGTATCATTTTATCTTTGAATGTAAAATCCTGCGTAATAGAGGTCGTTTTATTAAGAATCACCGGCGCCTTTAATAAGAAATAATTACTACGTAAATATTAAGACTAATTGTTGCGGACAGCAAGAAGTACCTTTCAATTAATAAACAAGAACTTTTGCAGTACAAGCAAAATTCCCAATA